>JAVQJG010032887.1:0-18186 GCA_036024015.1 Craterocephalus amniculus
GAGTTGCTTTTTGTGGTGATCTGCCATTATTTACAGCCAATAACTTGAAGCGGTAGCTCCGATGACATCACTTCCGGGACGCATCACAGCACCTGAAATTGCTGTAAATAACAACGGACCGCCACAAAAAGCACCTCCGAGTCGCATGGAGCTCACAGAGGGATCGGACCAGCGATGCATAACAACACATTGGTGAAATGAAAGAGAGAGAGTCAAAAAACATAAGGCTACATTAAATCCCTTTAGTGGGTTTACTTTGATAGCTTTAGTAATTAGAATTTGGTTAGGCTGTGTATAATAGATAGCAGTCCATGCAAAATTCCAGTAAAGATACTTATGGAAGCATGTGTATGTGAGTTTTTTTTTTACTTTCCCATCTGGGAAAAAAGAAAAAAAATTATCATGTAGTTCACACAATTTTAGGATGAAAACTTGAAGAATGTGAAGGAAGTGTTGATAAATATTATAAAGAATTGAACGTTGAGTGAGCCACTTTGATGTCCTCTGAAGTGACGGAAGAATGACTGTTTATGTGTGTGCACTGAGGAAAATCAGCACTACTTAACAGACCATCACTAATCACTTGATGCAGAAAGCAGAGTCTCTTTGGTCAATTATAGAGTCCTAATGTGCCAGCCCACACAGTCAGGCTGGTTTCCTGCCAGTGGCTCCACCATCTCCACTGCATTTTGATCAGTGAGGGACCCAAACCCTAGCCATAAGGTCTTTTGAAACATGAAATAAAGCAAGAAATCTGTGAACACAAATAGTATTTCTCTATTTGATGTGTGGCATCTGTTGTTTATTTGCCCTTTAAAAGTTATCGTGCCTGCCTGCCCTGTCAGGCTTGTAGAAAACAACAAAGTCGACTCTAGTTTGTACATTCCAGAGAAAAATTTGTACTATACTATAAAATACAAACTACAAACGTTTAAGTAAGCACTGTTGAGGTAACATCAGCAATGGGTTTGAAGGTACCACCTCAGCAACAGGCTGTTGCACCCCTAAAGGTACAATTAGGTGTTTTTTTTGTCTGAGTGTAGGATAAAGTTGAAGATTGAAAGTTGCTATTTTATGGTGGGGGAAAAAAAGCAAAAGACGTGTCACACAGAAGTTTAAGCAGACCTTAATTAGCCTTTCAAGATTATGTCTTGTTAATGTCATCATGTAAAAAGGTCAGGCAGCGTTCAGAGCTTTAGAAATACTCTGAACCCTTTAAACCTTGTCATAACAATCAGCAGCTATGAGCTCGTCTAAGCTGTTACCTAACCCTTGGAAAATTAAAGTAATCGGGTCCGCTTTGCAGGGCAGAGCTAGGAGAACTGTAAGGAGATAGCAAAGCCATTGTATTCATGTGTTTCAACAGGTTAGTTCATTAAGAAACAGCACTTGAGAGGAAAGAATGAGATGAGTTCTGGAGGATGGAAATTTCTAATTTGAGTTAATAAAATAACTCAATAATAAGAGAATGTAAACCTTTCACTGGCCTAATTATTGTTTGTTTCCTCAACTAAAGTATGAACAGAATAAAAAAAAAAATCTGTTAAATGGTTGAAATTTTCTATGTCGGATTTCAACCGTACACAAAAAAACTTTGTATTTATAACATTTGTAATCTTCTAAGAAATGTTTAAAATATATTCAGATTCAGTTACACAATGATAAACACAAATCATGGCTTGCATGACTTAAATCACATTAGATCATATTTATCGCCAACGAAATGGGAGATGGATCTCTATAGACTCACAATGAGCTTCAAGCCGCTGCTTTCCTGCAGAATGCCTTCCCTGTTCATGATTTCCAGCCATGCACACAGATAATAATAATTGCTGTGCTGCCTACTTGGGGCATAGAGAAGAGTTGGTTGCTGGCCCATGCACAAACCCTGAATGCTTCATTCATCCAAACCGCAGTGGCCTCAAAACCGGGCCTCCTCTGGACCGATTTGCTTTGGGGGAGAGGGAAACGGACAAATCATTACTCTTTTGTTTTGTTAGTGGGTCGTTCCACTGTGACCGCGCTCTGCTTATGGATTGCCAAGATCCAACCAAGCTCAGCTCTGCTCTCCTGCTCAGCCTTTTAGATGTTTTTTTTTCATTGTTTCCTTCCTAATGTTTTTCTCACTCTCATACTCTTTGTCCTCCTTTATGTCCTTTTTTTGCAGCAAACATGCAGCATGACACCAAAGCCAAAAAAAGGTGCTCTCTCAGCACAGTGACAAAATCAAAGCCTCTATAGAGCAGAAAATTGCCCTTGCTAGTCCCTTAAGTGGGGCTTGGAATTAGATGGCAATGGTGATAGCTGCCACAGAGGCTGCACTCAGCAGCGAGCACAAAGGGAAGGTATTCAACCATTCTCCCTCATGAAAGCTGACAGGAAAACATCAGAATTAATCAGGGCATAAATTGGGAGAAATCCAGTAGAAGTCTGAAAAAATAAACGGCAACTGTAACATCTTTGTTTGTTTCACCACTTTTGTTTCTCAGCAGCCATTTAGAGCAAAAAGTGCCATGAGGGGAAGAGAAGAAGCCCAAGTGTGAAAATGTGTTGAAAAACATTTGCAGATCCATTTTTCATCCACTCCACTGTCATTTCATTTTCCCGAAAGATGAGTTTCCTGTGGCCAGTTTGATACTGCTGCAGGCCCTTCCCGCAAACAATGAGCCGCCCGAGGTGGCTTTTCAGTCGCCTGATGAGCTGTCATGAAATTGTCACTATAATGGAGCTCAGGCTCACTAGTTTGTTGTGTAGCCAACAAAACAATTTTTCATCTATGTTTCAGCAACATTTGGCAAAAAGGCCCAGCATTTTCCTGCAATATCTTTCTCCTCCCAGTTATAAATGAGCTTGGCTAATTCATTATCCTGTTACCGACTGCACTGCTGCACGTGCTCGCACGCACCACAGGCTCACTGACCTGATTTAAAATGCATCAAACGTTTTGACTGCTTCATCGCACTTCATAAAACAGGTGACAGGTGAGAAAAAACAGCATGATTTTTTATCATGCTGAGTCACTCTGCCAGGCGTGTGTAAAGGCAGCCCTGGTGAGCAGACTAAACAGAATTCACTGGAAATCTGATTTATTTTCATGCATTAAGGGCTTCTCCATCAGTCTAAAGTGCAAATTTATTTTTTTAATGACGCATTATATGGTGTGATTGGTCTTAATGAGGCAATCTCCTGAACCCCTGCAGTAAAATCATATTCATGATTGGGTGCAGATGCACAAGTGTCAGACTCCAGCTTCAGCTTCTACGGGATTCATAATGCACATTCATGTGATTAAAGCTCTGAGATCTAAAGACACATTAATTAACTTTACTACTTTAAAACTGCATTCTGGACTCATTTGATGGCAATTATGACGACAGAGTGTTAATCATACGTTTAAAAAAATATAACGCCATTAATATCTGCTTATTTGGGGCTTATCCAGCCAGCAAGAGCATTTTTTTAACAAAAGGATGAAGATTTTTATGATTTATTTAATGAGTGAGAAAGTTAGCTGTAACCTTAGAACTAAGGTATCTTAGTTTATTTTTATCATGACGTGTTTTATTAAGCAATCGCTTCATTGAGAAAACATTAATGAACAAAGTATGTCAGGAACAGGTTTTCAACTCACTTTCCACGTGCGGATGGATGGATGGTTGAAGCTCTGATGCAGAATTTGTTCTCCAGATTTGTTCCCGCTATCACCGCTGATGTCGCCACATCAGCCACCCAGGCTGCTGCCGGTGCCGGTTCTTGCATTGACAGAGCTCAGTTCGAAGAGCCAGGGAATTTTTTTTTTCTATTATTATATCATAATACAGGAAAATTACAGGAAAAAATAATTAAAGGAGAAAGATGGGAAAGAGTGATAAAATATGGTATTTTCCCAGCCGAAAGGTGAGCGTTGACAGGTATGGTCGGAGACAGCATGAATCCATGGACTTGCCCAGGTCGTAAAACAAGCTTGGACCGCCCCTGATGCTGGACAAATGTTGAGAAATGCCAAGTTTTTGGCCAATAGCTCATTGGGAAACACTTTGGCAGTGCATCAATCCTATTTTCTTTCAGTCGGTCAGAAATTTCTGTCCTAAAAAAAATTACATGAATGTAAAAACTGCGTTTCTTGTGACAGACTGTGCTTGTAGCAAGAAAGCACTAATAGATACTTGGAAACATTAGAAAAACTGGTTCTATGTTATCTTTATGAGTAAACAAAACTGAGTAAACATGAGTAAAGAACTTTGAAAGACTGAGAAATCCTTGAAAGCTCTTGCTCAAGCACACCTTCAAAGATCAACAGGAAGTCTGGCTGCTTGGAAGAAATAAACACAGAGAAGAGATGGTTGGCTTAATGTTCTCACACACTTCTTTAAATTCTGATTGGTTTAAATGCTGCAGTGTATATAAAATTTGTAAGATTTTGTTGTTCATTTGCACTAAAAGCCTAATTATTTAAAGAAATACACGGATATAACTGCTTATCAAGGCAAACCTACTCAATAATAGCTTTCAGCTCCTTTGAATTAAGCAAAGAACAAAAGAGCAGAAAATCAAGGCCAGAAGTGTTCAAAGACAAGAAAGACCCGAGTTAATATACCTCCAGGCACAAAACATCGTCATGATAAAATGTCCTTGAGGTTTCCTCACACTGCTGGCACTCTGTCTTGAAAGCGGTTCATATCTGCTCTGGTGCATCTTTCTAGGCAGGGAGGAAAATCAATGGCTAAGCTAAGTAATGAGTTCATGCTGCCTGCAGCAGCGAGTGGAGTGGCACTGCCAGCTGAGCATCAAGGGGAGCGAGGGTCTCAAAGTACAGATTCCACATCATGTGCTGCAAAACAATCAAGCTTCACAGGGATGAGACATAATTCTCCCCTTAGAGATCAGCCCTCTCCATGGCTTCCTTATCAATACAGCTCGCCCTCCCCAGCTAACACTCCCTGATTTGGCCCGGAACAAATTAATTTCTCTTACAGTGTAATTCATCATTTCCCCTGCAGTTCGAGGACAGAAGTTTCATAACTGTCAGGAGCAAAACATCCTTTTTTAGATAGACCCCCAGCTCTCTGTTTCTGCTGACTCCTCTCATTTGCCTGTTTTCTTTTTTATTTATTTATTTTACTGTTTTTGTGAGGAGAGGAAAAATGAGAAATTGCTGGAGTGAGTTTTTTGTTCAGTTTTCTTGAAGCGTGACGTTTGTTTTCATCTCTTCTTTCTGCTTCAATCAAATCACTGATTCATTTCTTGTGCATAACTGTGACTGTCAAAAGCCAACACAATGTGCAATCTACAACCGGAGAACAAGAGTTTACATCCGCTGAGCAATCAGACACATAGCTGTTTCCAATCACTGCACTTCATTGGCCTGGATTTTTTTCTGCATCTTGAATCTGTGTTGTTAGAGAATGGAAATATTTTCCTTTTCATGTTCTCCCTTTTCTTGATTTGTTGCATTTCATGATGTCATCTTTTCCATTATCTCTATCTCAATTATTTATGTGCATCTTGCCAAAGCAACAGAACATATGCTGCTAGGTCTATGCACTCTGTTAACTAACCACCTTGATGTTCTTTATGTTTATATAAATATAGATATAGTTTATTTTTATTAGCCATATTCTTCGTTATGCTACATCAAAAGCACTTGTTCTGTATGAGTTCCTGACCTTACACTCCTTAGACAAGTCCAGTGCGGAATTATGAAGCAAAGTCCAATCTAACGAGAGAAAACATCATTTCTGAGGTCTTGGGTGAAGGTGTGAATTAATGTTAAGGTTATGGTTAAGCACCCTTAAGCTACAGTATAGTAATCCTGTTCAGAAACACTTTTTTTTGTACTGGGTGAAATTGTCCTTTCATTCTGAGATTAGTCAATACATCTTGTATTTATTAAAAAGGGACATAAAAATCTGACCTCTGTGAGAGCTGCAGGTCTTTCAAAACTCTGACCAATCCCTGTCATTAGGTTCGAATGGAAAGAACCAATCAGATGCCTTCATGTCTCGCCCCATCTGTGTGAAATATGCTCACATGCTGATTGCTAAACCGGATGCATTGGCTCCAAGCAGCAACCTCCTGCTGTGCACAAGTGCCCAAAATGTCAGTTCCCCCCTCCTCCACTAGGCGCTGCTCCAAAACAGAGCAGATCCTCAAAGACTCCCAGGGTGAAAAGGCCAACTTCACTGCAGAATTAAACACGTTTACAGCCTGGTACAGAAAACATTTTAGGTTTAATATGTCAGGTTTACCTTTATGATAACTGTGGGAGGAATGAAACACATCTTTTCAAATGTAATTTAATCTGAAAGGGACTTAAGGCAAGATTTGTGAGAAACTACACATGCATTTCCAGTTTATTCAAAGCTGATGGGTCGTGAAGCATTAATACTGGAAGCACTACCAGCGTTTTTTTGACCGTCAGTCATATTATCATGCTACTTAGTGTATTACAAACTAAACAGCTGAACCTGACATTTTAGGACTTTTATTAGATAGTTGTTGTCTATAGTTTTACCTGCTTACTTATTTGGCAAAGTAAACATCAATATTAATGAGCAGTTTAACAATCACCACAGAGCTGCTCTGGGAGACTCTTTCTCAGCCAAACAGTCGCATATCAGAAGGCTGCAGAGTTGTAACACATGCCCACCCGACTCTGCTTCTGATTGGCCGTAAGATCACAAACCTTATGTTCTGATAGGCTGCTGGTTCCTGTCATTCATTTTACAGTCTTTGGTTGGCTCTCAGCTGCCCTGCTGAGTTCTGCCGTCAGGCACGTGGATTTGAACGGAGCATTTGGGAGTGAAGGAGCTTATGGTGAGTTCCAGTTGTCCTCTGAACTCGTTTTCTCAGAGGTAATTCGGCCGGAAGTGACGTTGTGAACTTGTTTTTCCGAGCTGCGAGCTCGTAAATTGCAGAGGACCCCGAGATCCCAAATTTAAAGATGGCTGCGCCCTGTTTGCGTCCCTTCTTTGTTTTCTCGCAGTACATTTTCGGTTTCTTTTACTTTTTAAAAGTAAATAGCACCATAAAGCAGTAGTAGTACTATCTGTTGATTAAAACATTAAAACATTTTCGAAAATGTGAAGTGTTGCATAAATATCGTAGTTTATCAAGTGTTCCTGGCAAAATTGATATGTTTTTATGATTTTCGACTGTAAGTGTGGTATAATCGTACAAACATGCATTCACTGTCTTCCACATGACGGGAAACGTTGTGACTGAAAGCATTATTTTAATAGTAGCTCTTTGTACTCTGAAAGAGCAAAACACACACAGCTTTGCTGGAGGGATCCATTTTTTCCAAGTTTGTGCAACTGGAATGCAGTTTACCTCGGAATGACATCACCAACAAACTTCCGCCCGGAATTCCGAGACAACTGGAACGCACCATTAGAAGACGTGCCACTTCGTAATTTTCCAACATTACCAACTCTAGCTTTAAGGTTACAGCTTGTTTGCACTGAAAGGAAACCTGAAAAAAATATATCAAGGAAAGGGAATAGAGTGGGAAAAAATCATTGTGCATCCCACCTGTGAATCTAACTGGCATCATTTGGCTGAGGTTAAATCTTAACACAGAGAATGTCTTCAAATTGCTCACTTATTTAATAATCATTTACTCACTCTACAGCTGTAGTTACTAGTTGAAAACTTTCCATGGGGAACATTTGTCTCCACAACACAAACAGAAAGCTTAATGTCATAAATATACACACACTTCTCTTTAAACTGCACTGTCTTCTTACAGAAGCATTAACTGCAGCTGCTACCTTAACAATGTTAGAGTTTTTATAACTATAATATATAATATCTCAAAGCTAATATTTTGTAAACAAAAATTTTAAAGTCTCAACTAAACTTTAAGTAACTTGTGTGTCAATGTTTAGAAAGCTTAACCCTTGTGTGTTTGTTGGTTTTAGCTTAAGTTTCAAGCATGACTTCAGTCCATATTTTTATTTCTTAAGTTCTGTATCTCAGACAAACAAAAAGTTAATTTTAAAGTTCAGGAAGTAGTTTCTGCTCACCACGCTTTCTCAACAGGTCAGAAAGTCTCATCAACAAGCTTCAAACATTAGCAGAGTTTGGCAGCAGCGTCTTAGCATAGCTGGTTAGTCCTGGTATAGTAGCTCATGGCTACAGGGCTTAATCAACTAAAGTCAGTTTCAATACCCTACTGGAAAAACAGCTAAGACCAGCTAAGGTCAAGCTGGTTGATGCTTTTAGCTAGGTTTTGGCTGGTCTTAGCTGGTCTTAGTTGGTCACCAAATAGGCTGCTACAATTAAAATAATCCGAGCACACCTCAACATTAGAATAGTTGTTCAAGTTAAGAATGTATACAGTAGAATTATAGTAAATAATCAGCAACCCTGCGAGAAAAACAAGCATAGACATAGCATAGAGTTAATTTTTCCATTCACAATTCTCCATATGAGGTGATATTCTAAACAAATAGACCGGGATTAAATTCAAAAAGACTGGTGGGAATGTGCCCTACTGTCACATGGAAAGACTCCTGGTGAGACTAAACAAGCAGCATCTTCTTCACACCACACATTTTGACTTATGAGAGCAAAAATGGAAAGGTGTATAAATTATGGCTGCATTACACCTCTGACTTTTGTGATGTGACAGAACAAAATGTCCTGAGAGGGTCTGTCTTCTTTCCACTGGTTTTATAAGTTGGAAAATCAGTCTATTTTCACAGGGACATGAGCCAAGGGCAGATAAGCACGATTGCACTAATTGGTAAGGTTAACAGTATGGCCTAATGCCTCCCTCAGGACACAGGGGCAGCAAATGTTGATTCTTTTAATTGAAACATAATTAAATATGAATTTATTCCCCACTTGTTCTGTTCAGCATCAAAACATCTTGCATCTTGTGTTGGTTCCCAATACATTTTCCCAGATATGTGGAGCTTTATGGATACAAGACTCCTCTTCATACTTTATTTTTAGATTTGTCTATGTGACCAGAGGAGAAAATGAGATGGAAGAGAAGAAAAAGAAGACAAAGATTGACCAGGTAGAAAGCGACAGCATCTGAGACAACCAGCTGCTACACCTGTAAAGACACAAGCGTGCAGAATCTGCATGAAAAACAAAGATGAAATCATCAGGAGCACCTTTAAAAACAAGCTGGAAAGACATAACGCCTTCAGCAAGACAAAGAAATAAACCAAAACAAATCAGCAGATTTTGTTGCTATTAAGTCTAAATTCTACTCTGATAATGACAAAGCTCCATGGGTATAAAGGTTTTTTGACAATGACATGTCAAAAGTTGGCCAAATACAGAAAAAAATATGCTTTATGTGGTATATATACAAAATAACCTAAAGAGAGAGAGCTTCAGCAATGTCACACGGCCATGACGAAGTGATCGTGAATGTCAGTTAAAAACAACGCTGATGTTGAAAGAAATCTCTTTAGTATGCAAATCCCAGACCAGACAGAGCAGCGAGGGGGTCAGATCATTTCATCTTTCCCAAAAGGTGGGATATGTTTGCATAGATGTGCACGGGTTTAGGCAGGGCTGGTTTGTTTCCCCCTCCTTTTTTAGGTTTTGTGGATATGCAGTTTTCCTCACTGCTTTTCCTTCCTCACACTAAAGAGACTGAGGTGTGAAATTGGGAATCACTCGGGGCGCTGTGTACTCATCTCCCTTATCAGCTGACCCAATTTTAATGCGATTTCCAATTCAACGCATTCCGTGCCTCTTGGTGCCATCTTGTGTGGTGAACTTGTTTGGTCATCGCCCACGGAGAGAAAGAAAAAAAAGCTTTCAGTCTATATACTCTTCTTACCATCAAGCCTGCCCACACATACGACCAAACAGTCCAACTAAATTTATAGATTTAGTTTCATAACTAATCCACAATTCTTACAAAACTGCTAAGGATTTTAAATTTGGATGTTCAGGATATTTTTGTTGGATTTCTTTTTCCATATTATTTTCATATAAATGTTGATAAGGATGCTGGTTTTCATCCTATGTTGTTATATATTTTCAAACATGCACAAACCATCCAAAAATCTCAGCAACCAGTTTCTACAGCAACTCACACGCTGACTGACAAGTTCCCTGTACTCTGCCTCTGGTCCATCACTGATACACCCCACACCTGAGCTTTGCGACATGGAGCATCATCCTGCTGGAAGTAGCATCAGAAGATGCTCCACTGGGCTCAGAAAGGGATGGACATGGTCAGCAGCAATACTCAGGCAGGCTGTGCTGGTTAGACCAGGCCATGCTGGGACTAAGGGACACAAAGTGGGAAAAGAAAAATACGGGGATCCACCATTGTTGTTGCTTTGTTCGTGTGACTTGGGCAGGGCACAGTGGTGTTGTTTTTTTAACAGATTCCACTTTTCCTTGCCACATCTCCGCTCCACCTCAGGTATGCTAACCCGGAGCCCAACCTGGAAACTTTACACAGGCTGAATGTTGCGTCTTGCTCCAGTAGCGTTATCGTGTAAACATGGCCTCAGACTCATCATACGGATCTTTTTTCAGTTCTCTACCGCCCAATTTAATCTCCCTATCATCTCCAACCAGTCTGCCCATTCTCCTCTCACCTCTGACATCAACAAGACATTCTGGTCCAGACAACTGCTGCTCACTGGATATTTTCTCTTCTTCAGACCGTTCTCTGTAAACCCTAGAGATGGTTGTGTGTGAAAATCCCAGTAAATACTCAGATCAACAACCATGCCATGTTCAAAGTCAGTTAAATCCTCTTTTTTCCTCATTCTGATGCTCAGATTGAACTTCACCATGTCTGCATGACAAAATGGATTTGGTTGTGTCCATGTGATTGGCTGATTAGATATTTGCATTGACAGAAAACTGGCTGAATCCTGCATGGAGACTGCATCTCCTGTACACATCCATTAACACAGGTAAACTGCTGTATACCATAAACCTGTGCTCATTTTTTCCACGTTAAATTATTGATGCAATGACTGCCTGCATCTCTGAAGTCCATATGCTTATGTTTTATTTAAACATTTCCAGAGCAAAAATAATTGCATGAGCTTGCAGAATGTCACACACACACACACACACAGCTATGTTCTGTTTCAGCAACTGACCATTACTCATTTTGCAGCCTCTGATCTTCCACTCTCTACATTTTGTTGGTGAACATGAACTGGATAATGAATCAGCAACAATAATAAGTTCTACATCTCCGCATGGATTCAGCAGCTTTAATTCATTGCCAGAAATGGATTCATCTGGCAGGCAACAAGCTGCGACAGCTGACTTATAAGTTAATGCTTAGACAGATGGATATGTGACTGTAGCGTATATGTGTATGAATCAACTTCAAAGTCATGGCTTGGCTCCACATTTGACCTCGTTAGCCGAATCAAGCCATGCAGACACACATTTTATGCATTGCGGTTGAGATAATTCAGTTAACCGAGAGTCAAGGCAAGTCTGCAGCGTTAAAATAGCAATGCACTTTACAGTGTGAGCTATAGACAACATTAAGTGGACACAAAGAGGTGGAGCAGCGCCCTGGTAGCTCATAGTCTGTCCTTCAAGCTGATCTCAGTACAAGCCTTTGTTCTGTAGAATGGGAAGCACCCCATAAAAAATCAGGTCACTGTTAAAATAAATCAGCTTCTTCTCTCCACAGTCTCATAGATGTCATTGTTTCATCGTCCCTCCAAGGAATTTATGAGAAGAGGAAGATCGATATCATGAAGCTGAAAGATATTGGTCTCCTTATAAACGTTCAAAGGCAGAATGGATATCAGAGTTCTAAAGTAAACAAGCTGTTGTGCCTGTATTACAAAGGACTGGCTGGGATTTGCTTTCAATGCTTGAAAAACTGTGAATTTTGCTGTAAACTTTGGAAAGAGGATGTATTGCGTGACAGCATACAAATGAAAAGAAACAAACGGGATTGCAAGCTACTAGTTGTCAAATTGTATATTGAACATAAAACTGGTTGAGAATATGAGGAATGCATTGTGCTTCATGCATCTTTTAACGTCTTGTACAAAAAAAGGAATGTTGTCCCGTTCTGGTCTGAAGCAGGATTCTAGCTGCTCTACAGTCCTGGAGCTTCTTTGCTGGACTTTTGCTTCCATGATGCTCCAGATGTTTTCTACTGGCTGTGGGTCTGAAGAGAAGCAGGAAGCCGAGTTTAAACTTAAGAAAACATGATTTCCATGTAAACCTTAGTTTAGAATTATTTTTTCCTTCTAATGGCTGGAATAAAGTGAACAATTTTCTCACTTGTGTCTCGCAGGTCTGCCTGAAACTGCACAAATAAATCACAGGGTTTTAAAAGTTAGTTGCACAAGTTTCATGTTCTCGCACGTGCTTGGATACGACTTGACTGCTCACACCGTACTGTACTTGGATTAACGACACACTGGACCCTTGAAACAGGAACAGTAACTTCATAATAGCTTCATAACCCTGGAATTTGGGACATTCATCAATTGTTATGCCCACAAAGAAAAAAATCGGCCTCCTCTGCTCCTGTGCCGGAGTCCTGAAGTGGGTCAACCCACAAAAATGTTGTTTTGTGGGTACAAATTACATCCAGTAAATGTCACGAGTACAGGTGCGAGCAGATAGAAAGTGGGCAGGTTGGAGGTGGAAATATCTTTGGTTTTTTGTCTTCCTTTTTGTTGATATAATCCAATCAGGTGTGGAAATGATCTTCACTGTAAAGTGCTGCAGGCCATGCTGAACATTTCCATGCTGCCACACAGCTGGAGCAGGTGAGATTTTCCCGCCACGTTGTGTGGGCCAGGAACAAAGAAAAGCTGAAGGTATTTGACTTTTTGTTTATGCACAGCAATTTTCAATTCAAATAAAGCCCCTCCAAATGGCAAAATAAGGGACTGTGGTTGCTGCAGTGTTGCAGAGTTTAAGAGAACGGTGTACAAGTTCTGCAAAAAAAAACGAAAAACGTACAAAATACAAAGAAAACACCTTCAAATAGCCGACTGTCCTGTTGTCATTAATCACTTTTCTGATGATTGCAAATGAAAAGGGGAAGAAAACAATATCACATCAAATATTAAAACAGATAAAGAAAATAATGCAATGTATCTGGGACGGAGTGCAGTTTACGCACATTAATGCAGTCATGCTCAGTAATGAGCAGGCTGGGTAGCAGGGGATGTCTGGCCGGGCCCTGCACTGCAGTCCTGTGGCTGTGGTCGGGACCCTCGCCTGCACCGATCTTGGCGGCTCCTGTGGCGATGTCCTCTGTGGTCACTGGTGGGGCACTTCCCGGTGTGGATGGGTCCCCAATGTATCATTTCCTCACAGCGGTGTCGAGCCAATCATCTTTTAACTTGTCTTTTAGTTCTCTCTTTCAAACTTTGTTCTTATACCGTTTCAGTTAAGGAGACAGTTGAAGGCATAGTTTTAATTCTATGAAAAGAAGAGTGGCATAATCTGTTTGTGTTGCGTGTTGTGTGTGTGTGTGTATGACTACAAAATGTACAGTAGAAAGTTTTTATTTTGGTCATTTATACTCTATTTTTAATATATGATTTTACACTGTAAAGCACTTTGTATTGCATGGTAATGTATGAAAAGGGCTATCCAAAAAAAGTTTGATTTGATTTGATTTGATTTATGAAGGCTTATGGTATAGACTGAGATGTGCTAATTGTCGGTGCAACATTTATTCAATCTAATGGATGGCAGTGGTAATATTATATCTTTAAGAAAGATTACCACAGGGGACAATGCAGCAGTAGAAACATATTTGTGCTGGATTTTCACATTTTTTTGCCACTGATGCGATTCAGGACCATGGAGAGCTCATGACATGTTTATGTTCAAAGTATTACTAAACCAGGGGTGCCCAAAGTCAGTCCTTTAGGGCTGTGAGTAACATCAGTCAAATTTCTCTTTGTAACACAAGAGGTGTTGAATAAAATCTTGAAATAATGTGTCTATATTATCAGACATGATCATTGTAATGCTTTTGATTTGGAAATCACTGCAGCCAGTAATTTCAATTACCAAATGAACTCCAGTTTTCAAATGGTGTTCCAAGATGAATGACATCACCATAAAGCCCACAATGAATGCTAATGTACGCTTTGTTTACAATAATTAGAGCTATCACAACATCTTTAGCTCTTCTACAGGAAGTTTTACTTCTCTGTATTACAATGATGTTTACAAAGCTGTTCACTGAGTACCATGATTTATAAGTGTCCTAAAAATGTGTGTTCACATAATTGTGTAAATATGATTTGATCATTTTTTCTCTCTTTTTCTTTTGTATTCATTTATGGTTTGGAGTCTATTAGACTTTCACATTCCTACTGTAAGGATTGTCCATGTCACCATGTCACTGGAGTCTTGGGATGTGTAGCCAGTGCAAATATTGTGCTGCTTGACAGAAGAATGGATGGAAAAAGGAGACAACATCAACAGCGACTGCTCAGAGAGAAGTGTTTTTTTTTTTGTCATTGCTGGCTGTCACAACAGAAGTGTTTGGTCATGTATCTCTTTGACTGCACATAATACATCACTTATTGTACAGTAAACACATGCACTTGAAAGCATACATATACATACTGTGTGCCCAACTCTACAAGTACAAACAAACACGGCTAGCATTTTATTCAGAGGGACTCATCACATAGAAAAATGTGTGATGAAAACAAAGCACACAGAAGCTTTTAAGTTCCACCGGGACAAAAATAAATAAATACACACAGGTTGAAAGAATCTCAAAATGTCCAGTGAAGCAACAACTACAGTTCAAAAGGGAGATGAAAGTTTAATAGCAGGAAGGAGGGAATTGTAGAATAAAAGTAAGAAGGAAGCAGAGTTGTTGGTGGTAATTGTTACCTGGGCAGGAAGGAAATAATTATGATACTATTTTCGATCTTCAGGCCTTAAAATCTCACTGAAATGTTTGATTTGTACACCTCCTTCCTAGTACTGTATTGTACTCATAAAATCCTGAACCCCCAATGAAGACTGTAACCGTGCATAAAGGCGTGCAGGTTCCCACAATATGTTGACAGAAAATTGTACACTAATCTCGGGTGAGTCCCCATTCAAAACCAATGTAACATGAGTGAAAATCACCCGCCTTAATGTTCCAGGGTGAAGGGCACACTTACTTAGCTAAAGGAAAAGTGCTGCAAGGCACTTATACGTGTGCCAACAGGTATGTCCATTTCTACAGGTGTTCACAAATTATACTTTTATTTCTGAACCAACATGAACAAACACTGCATTTCAGTTGTAGCAAACACAAACTACCACAAGCAGGGCAAATTAGGCTTGGAGCAGAAACAAGCGTTTCTGATTAGGACACAAGCTGACTTGTTAATTGTAAGCAGACAAACAAAACATTGATTCCAAAACGTGGCATGGAATTGGTGTGTTGAAGATTTTTTTCTGTGATCTGGATTGAAGAGGTGAAGGACTTCTTTGCAACCCAGGCTAAACCAGCTAAATTAAACACAGTTTTTTTATACTCCTCACATGTGGAACAGATTCCCAGAAAATTGGAGGTCTGAACCTCTCGGCAATTTTTAATCATTTTATGTTTGCCACCTTTTGTCAAAACAACTGATAATTATTAACTTTTGAATTAGTTATTTTAATAATGAACTATTTTGAGGCATTTTATCCTATCTTCTTTTAGGTTTTTCCTTTTTTTTCTTCTGTGTCTATTTAATTCATTCTTAAGAATTTAATTCTTCATACTTGGTTTGTAATGATTTTTTTGTAAAGCACCATGAATTGTCCTTTATATGAAATGTGCTTTAAACTTGCCTTGCCTAAATTTTTGTTGTGCATGCTTCATAAAGCAGAACTTATTTCACAAGTTTGCAGGGCTTCAATCTGCAGAATAATGACACTAAAACTTTCCATTGTACATTTGTTTTGTTATGTACAATGGGCATCTCATGAGTTGGAGGACTTTTCAAATCAAAAAAGAATAATTGCTGAGTGTTATTTACTCAGCAGCAGCTTTTTGACACCAGTAAGTGGTTTTCGCCAGCCCAACATGTTTATTGTGTCCACTCTTGTTGATAATGCATTTTGTTACTCTGAGAATCGTCGTGCACGCACAAGGATAAAGCAAAAAGGAAGACTGGGAGTGAATCTGATTATACATGTGTGCATGGACTTTATAGGCATAATAAAGTGTGTGTGTGTGCTATTGATTTGGTCTCTGTTCTGACTCATAGTTACCAGCTTCATCTCCACACTGACCTGTATTGACTTGATTTATTCAGATGGAAAATAAAACAGCAACACTGATCATTGCTCAAAGACTGAAAACTGTTTGTCCTGCACAACTAAGAAGAGGAATGGTAGGGGAGAAAGTGAGGAGAGGTTTGCAGGGGTAGTGAAACGGATACAGGGTAAAATAGGTTGGAAATCAGCATTTTCCATTATATAAAGTTTGAATCTAAGTGAAACAAATTAGCTTCTGTAACACTGGACAGAATGAACGCTAGATGGGAACAGCAAAAGTCATGCAGGTGATGGGTTAAATGGAAATCCCAATGGATTTACTATTAAAGATTGCCAACTTGGACCTTGAAAGGCTAGGATGTTAAGGAGGATGAAAATGAGCAGCAATGAAACATTTAACATCCATGTACCTTCATCTGAAACTGATTACAAGTCAGCAAAGCCATTTTTATGAATATTTCTTTTGGGCAATAGGTCTTGTGACAGTTGGCCACGTCCTTGAGTTTCTTCAATCTTCACTCTACATTCACCTACTTTAAGTGATTTGTCTGACTTTTTGCTGCTTGTCTTACTTTGTTGATTTTCTGCTTCCCACCATACAGTAGCTCCTCTTGCTACTATAGAGTCCTTTTGTACACTTTTTTTTTTTTTTTTGCTAAGAATATATTCTTTACACCTTAAACCCAGTTTTTGACCTTTTTGCCTTTTTGTTTATTTTTTCCACTCCAACCTGAGCCATTATAGGTCATAGCACAAGAACTACGTTGGTATTGATCAAGAATGATCACATTTCTTAGTCTATCTCTATGTGGGTGAGAAATAAGACCTCTTCTTTTTCTTTTTTACTAAAAAACTGTACGTTTTGAGTCAAGTGCTTTGCTTCACCACACCATAACGTAACATTTCATTAAATTCCAATCTTAAAACTGCACTTCTAACTAATTTTCATGGCACACTGACGACTGACATTCATTGTGAACGTCCCTGGATCCTTTGTTGCTTTGCAGCATCACAAGGCTGAGAAGCTGCACCTGACAATGTTTTGTTTTTTTATTTACCATCCCAGAGCATCACTTTACAGCAGTGTCTCACTTTATATCACACCCAGAAAATACACATCAACACACTCCCATTTTGACATTGTACTACTGCTGACTCAGCAAATAAACACAAACGAATTGGTCAATATTTGGTTTCATTTCAAAATATCTAAGTTATGTCTTGTGTGTTTGAAGTTGTTAATTGATGCAAATTGTATTCTGCTGGGCTTTGATTGGTTCGTTTCTTAGCAGCTCACCAGGAATTGACAACAGGACAGAGTAGTCTGATATTTGAAAGAATACTTCACCCTCGAGTTTCAAGTAAATGCTAATCGCTACCCACTCAGGACACTTGGATTACATTGGACGAGCAGTATGGAGGAATATTGCCAAGTTTTTGTGGACTTTTATGGATCTTTTTGAACGGGTGGCGTTCAATATCACTATAACAGAATTGATGCAGAATGAAAACCTCCCCACATCTTCGGCTGCATGATAAATGTCAAAAAAAGTGTTCCAGAGTGTTAATCAGCATGAGGTTGGGTAGAAAATGAAGGTAAGGCAAGACAAGTTTAT
Source organism: Craterocephalus amniculus (assembly GCA_036024015.1). NCBI lineage: Eukaryota > Metazoa > Chordata > Actinopteri > Atheriniformes > Atherinidae > Craterocephalus > Craterocephalus amniculus. Next base: position 17,832 of record JAVQJG010032887.1, read on the forward strand.
TTGTACAGCACACTTCATGTACATAACTGTTACGGCCGCCTGTATATAAACATGCATTTATCACTTCCGCATGGACAATTCCCTTCGTCAATCCCAGTGGCTGATTGGATCCGGAGGACACACCCTCCGTCTCCGCCTCCTTTGTCTCCTCCTCCTTCGACCCGCTCCCTTTGTGATTGGTCTACTCGTCATCAAGTGAATGGGATTCACCTGGACTGCTGGGGATAAAAGACTGTGGCTGTGTCCGAACGTGCGCCCTATGCCCTAACCCCTCAATCACTACATAGGGCTGCACTACATAGCGCACTTTGTAGGGGACTCATTCTGAAGGCGATTCGGACACGAAGCTCACTAT
>JAVQJG010032893.1:0-20815 GCA_036024015.1 Craterocephalus amniculus
GTACTTTTACTCAAGTAAATATTTGGATCATTACTTTTACTTTTACTTGAGTAACTTTTGTGTACATGTAACAGTACTCTTACTTGAGTACAGCTTTTGGCTACTCTACCCACCTCTGCATAGGACAAGTCCCAGTCCCAGTTCAGTCCACTGGTCTGTGGGGAATACTCTGAACAACCCATGAAAGCCAAGAAAGACAACTCCAGGTGAGACAGGAGCAACATGAGGAGTGCAGAGTGGTGACCCAGTTTCAGTCGTATTATCCATAAATATGAAATAAGAACAGCTATAATCTTCATACGACAAGGTCACAGCTGCACATTCCTCTGCTTTATTAATACAATATAACCTGAGGAGTCTTCATTATCAACAACAGCAGGTTTAATCCCTTTTGGGATTATTGTTTGTTCTGTTATTGACACCTTCATTCCTTGACAATGAAATTTGTCTTATGGGATTCTCGTCCTCTTTACTGGGTCCAAAACAAACCAAAGCTAACTGGAAACTCTTCAGTCCTCCATATATGAAAATCAGTACTAATGTTTGGTCTTTTGTCTCTTCGCAGCAGAATGATGTTTTACTGGGTGGAAGAAATTTGTAAAGTAAATCAGTCAAGACTTCATGTGGGAATCACAAGCACTTCCATGCATGAATGGACAGACTGGTTGTAACTATGTGGAGGAAAGGCTCTGGAAGTACAACACACACACCTTAGATGGCTGGTAGGATGTTGGGAATGTTTCTACCGAGGAAAAATCTAATTTGATCATTTTTTTTATGGTAAAAAGCCATAAGCTGCTAAGAGAGAAGAAACATCAGGCTTTTCACGGAGCAAGAAATATATGTCAGGCAGCTGGAGTTTCATAAAGGCAACATGCCTAACGCACAGTTTATGAGATTTTCTGGGTCTTTTTTCTGTTTTTCCTCAGCATCTCAGCGCACATTGTCATATCGTTGATATGAAGGTGGAGCAGCAGGGACCCTGTTGGTGGGTTGTTGTGTCACATTTTATGTTCAAGCCTTAAAGTAAATCTCTTCCAGATTAACTCTGTCTGCCTCGCAGAGCTCAGCCGTTTCTTTCTTTCCTCATAATAATCTGATCTAAAAAAAAGGCACTTATCACTGTATGGCTTGAATTTCCGTTCCTCATCACTCATTCTTACCGTTTATCATTACCAAACATTTATTCCACGTATTATGTTAAATGGTATAAGAGTAGAGAAAAAAATTAATTTAGATAAACAGAAAATTACTTGACAAGAGGAAGAGACGTACGATATGATTTACAACAAAGCTTTTTTTTCCCTCCACTCTTTTCACCGGGGAGAAAAGTCTGCATTATTTATAAGCAGCTCCGGTTGGTGGAGAAATAAACTCTTGGAATATGCTTTTTGTCAAGTGAAATCATCCTAATTGGAGACATGCTTCTTTCTAGTTTACAAGCAATTGAGAGCTTTGAGGAAGTAAAATTTAAAAATAGATTTTAAGTTAGTAAACTCCATTCCTGGATAACCTGCTTATGTGGGATTTGATCATTTTTTGTCTTGAAGTAGTCATTTAAACAAATTCAGCGAGGTTCACACTGCATGTAAGCTGATTTATAGGAATTCTGAAAAAAATCTGTGTCACGCATTTAGATTTATGTTAGAAATGTAAGCAGCAAAATCACTATTGTATATATTGTATACACTATACTATCTGTCCCGTGAGGGGGGATAGGGGCGACAGCATCGCTTAACTAGCATCTGTTGCATCCTCATATATTTACTACACACACATGGAGACTGATTTCCTCTTTGCTTGTGAACTTTTAACAAGTAAGAGTTCACTTGGAGCGAAACGAGATCAGCTGAAGGGGTTGTGTTCATGTGCTGTTAAGATGGCAGAACGTAATCCAGGAAATTTGTGGGACAGATCCAGCTCCGGGAAGAAAGTGATGTGACCTTATTTAATCATACTTGCAGGGCTGCCACAGCTCCCTGCCAGATGATATCCAGTTGTTTGCTCCCCCTCCTCTCCTGTTTTACCCTTGCTGCGTGGGCTGAATCTACTCGGCTGAATATCAGGGGTGTGTTTTTCGTGCAGAGCAAATGTCAGCCTGAACTTGGCCAAATAGTTGTGCAGCTGCAAGGACACAAGCCCCGACCTGTTTCCTAACTGCAGCATGATGAACCGAGTCGGAGGTGCGAGGAAAAGTTCAGACTTTCCTTGTTAGCTGCACAGTGAACAAAAACTCACACCAGTCAGAGTCTTTGTAAAACCTGCGACTTTGTAATTATTTTCACACAGAAAAAACAATGAAGCCATTAACTCCAGCAAAGTGCACATCATATATTTATAATGTAGCAACCAAAAGTTGGCCACTTATATGAACAGCTGTAGCACTCATGATCACAGGAAAAAGCTTTCTGCAGTCTTTCCCTCAGACAGGCAGCGGTGTCAGTATGGCGTGCTGTCACCATCGCTCTGCCTGTTATCTGCAGCTCGCCAGGCTGAAACACAGAGCTGCTGCTTGTGAACACGCGCTCAGTGCCTGCCGGTCGACATCAGGATGCTTGCTGCATACTTTGTGTTATTCTCTCTTTCATTCTGACAGCGGAGGCAGCCTGTGAAGCAGGAAACGGGGCAGAGCAGGAGGCTGGAGAACCATTTCCCCCCACAACCCCTCATGACACAGATTTCACGCAGGATGTGTCAACCTGCTTTCACCTCTCCAGCACAATCACACATCGCCTTGAGGGTCATTCACAGCAATCATAAAAATGCTATTTGGTTTTCCCTGCTGACCTGGTTAGATGAGGTGGCAGATTGGTTTCTGTCTGGCTGACGAGGAGGTTTGAAGCGTAGGGGATGAAGAGAAACACGGTTTGGTTTGATTCTGCACAGGGAGAGCTATTTGCAGCGTATTTGTTCAGTAATAGCGAACGCAAGACAACAGCTTCATTGTTTGTTCAATCCGTATCAAGGAATGCTGTGAAAAAGAGCAACAAAGAAGCAGGAGCTTAGACGTCTAAACCAACATTTACCGGTTTAACTGAGCCCAGCTATATTTATCGCAAGAAATATAAACACATTTGGTTTACAGGCATCAAGATCTTGTTCTCCTGAGCCTCACCTGCCTCACCGATTCTCCGTTTTAATCTGACAGCCATGAGCGAATGTAGAGAAAAATCTTTGCAGCTATTAAGCTGCTTGCAGAAAAATCATTAAACATGCCATTAACGGGAAAAATAAAGAGGTTTTACTGGACGACAGGCTGAGACACTTGTTAAATGAAAAGGAAATGTGATTTATTTCATAGGACTGGTTTAGAAATGATCAACAGAATGAAAACTAATTGCAAACAGAAGCTGTGATTGTGGAAACGGTCAGACTACGAACATGTTGGCATGTTCCTCCGGCAGCTAACACATGATCACCGCTTAATTATAAAAAAAAATAATAACAGGCCTGAGAAAAGTAAGCATTTACACAGCAGCTTGTCAGAGGTAATGTGAACATATTAGTGCAGGAAACCACAAAGTACAACAAAAACATAATAATCATCATCAGCTATGAAAGATTTCAGACTCAATTTGCTCTCTGTGCAGGTTGTGTTGTATTTGTGAAGCACACACGTCTTTTTCATACCCCTTGGTATTTGAGAAAATAAACATATAAATGTTTTTTTCTCTTTTAGTTTGCATGCAGGACATTTACCCAGCTGACTCCTAATTTTCTGCTGAATTAACATCCATCACTTTGATTTGCACATGGAGTACATGCGGAAAAACACCGCCTTACATCACTAATCTGCAGGAAAATACAGAATCAAGTCTGGAAGGACACTGCTGCTGCATTCAAAGAGTTAATTCACTGCCTGTTTATCTGTCCATTCTGGTTAAAAACAGCTGCTTCCATCTTTATACATCTCACATCAAATTCCATGTTTATTAAGTGGGTTGTTTTTAAATAACTACAGGAATGATCTCCATACAGATCCCTAATTATGTACCGACCTTATTGCCTCATAAAGAAAAGCTACAATCTGTCATAAAGGGGTTAAAGTGACAAAAAAAACAGCACAAGCTTCCATAAAATGTTGATTACTGATTAATATCCGCACTTCTGACTGTCTGGTGAATGCTAAATCAATTTAAGAGCCTCTCATCAAATGTCTCATGCACACAACACCAAGCCACCCCAAATAGTCTTGAGTGTGAGGTGTGTGTGTGATGCAGAGAGGGGTTTGTGTGCGAAATAGCCGGTAACTGTGTGTGCTGCAGCGATAAAGAGATAATTACACGGAGGGTTTTACCCACAGCTTGTTGTCTGGCAAAGCTAAGCAGGTGCATGATTGCATAAATAAGGAGCCGGAGTTTTAACCGTTTCTTTCAGGAGGAGCATAATTGCTTTTCATTCTTGCTCTAATGACGAGGAACGCCGGGGTCACTTTACAGGTGGATGTTTTTTTCACACGCCTGAACGCGAGCGTCTCCTGCAGATCTGCTGTCGGCACGAACACCAGCTCTTCCCTTATGGCTGCTAAAAGCTCTCAGCGTGAGCGATCGCTTCAATCCATCCTCCTCCTTTCGTCTTTATTCACTTTGAGGAATCATCTCTGTTCACGCCTGCTTGCTCTTACCTTGACTGTCTACACATTCACCTCCCCACCTGCTTCCCTGTCTCTCTCTCTCTCTCTCTCTCTCAGCCTGTCTCACCAGCTTCCTGATCCATATGAACTGGCCTCCCTCTCTATCCAGGCTTACAGTCCACGTGGTGTGGAGCGGATTACATTCTTGACATCACTATGCCAGATGTTTATGACAGAAATAGACCCAACAACCAGCCTCACCTCCGAGTCAAACAAAGCATCTATCCTTGACTTTATTCCTCATGTCTGAGACGCTTCTGTTATGTCTGAACACAACATGTTTTTGTGTTGAATGACTGACCAAACTAAAATTGAATTTGTCCACCTGCAGATTCAGCAACAACCTCCCTCCTCTGAGCCGGTGTGGAGATGAAGTAGAAGAGAGAACGCCCCCCGTAACCTACACATTAGCATGATTAAACTGGCCATCGCCTGGCCATTTATTAAAAGCCTCTCGGAGCTGGGTGGGAGGTCTGCTCGGCCGGTGAGCTGACAGAGAGGGAAGTGCTACGAGTGTAGAAATGTCACGACTGTGCGTGAGCCTGACATCCCGCAGGCAGAGAAGCTAATGAGGGTCAGAGGGGTGTTTCTGACACAGTGCTGACTTGATTTCTGCTGGTGCGATGGAGGGAGGGCGTACGGACGGGCAGGAAAGCGTGGGCGGTGGGGCTCTCAGAGCGGCTGCACTGCCGATTTAAGGCTTAAGTAGTTGTTAGACAGAGCTCGGTCAGTTTGAAACTATGTGCCTGTTTTTGCACAGGCCACTGTATGCGGACGCAGACCCTCTCCCCACTCCGTCCTGCACTCTCAGCAGTTTAAAAGAGGAGGATTAGACACAGGAGTGTGCCTTTCTCCCTCGTCTGCTGGAGAGCAGACTCGTATAATCTCTCATGCTGAGGAGAGAGGATTTGGGAGAAATGACCTGTGCCCACTTCACTTTGTCCTCCCCTTCCTCTCATTTACTCAAACTTGAGTGAAAGCATTGCTGCATCCTTCCTCCCTCCCTTCCTTCCTCCCATCACTCCCGCTTGTGCTTTTTCATTTTCCTGCTGGATGACTCCGCGCTCATCAGCATGCAGCCCCACACAGCTGCTCCTGAGGACCGGCAGGCTGGCAGACAGGCAGACAGGCAGGCTGACTTGTCAATAAAGGAGCCGCGGTAACCGGGCATCTCAGCGAGGCCTCCAGCTCTGTCACTGACGTCTCTCTCAGCAGCCTGAACCATCTCCGTTAATGAGCACGTAATTGTTGAGCAAGCAAGAAAGAAACTGGGAAAGCGAGGAAGCAAAACTCGCCATGAGGTGAGGGATGGAACGGAGGTAGATGTCGGTGAGAGGAGGAAGAACAGGCTGTTCCAGGGAGCAAAGTAAAACATAAAATAGCCAATTTGTTCCACAATGTGTGGTGCAGAACAATCAGGAGAGGAAGAACACCGTGTCTAAATCAGAGGAGCTGCGGGGAGAAGTGTGCGGCGCGGTGGGAGGTGACATTGAAAGCATGCAGTTTCAAGGACAACATGGAAATATCACACAGTCTGGCTACGAGGCAGACAGGAGCTGTGCTGGAGCGGCGCTCATGTCTGCAGGAGAGAGGAGGAGACAAAGGACACGGAGCCGTGTCTCCAAATTATCTGACAACATGAGATGATAGCAGGGGGTAGATTTACTGTTTGGAAGAGAGGAGGCAGCGAAAAGTTGCTGCCATGTTGTTTGACTTTGAAGCTGCAACTTCTCTCATGCTTGTGTTCGATAATACAAAACCCCAGCAAGTCATTCCGTCTGCATATGTATGGATGGTGGGCAGGTGTTGCAGGAACTTTCCCATTTACTTCATTTTCCTGGGAATTCAGGTTCAGCCATAAGTTTTGAGACTAGTGTCAAAACCCAATTTTATGTTACATACTGTCTGGTATTCTTAAATTATATGATAAAAAGTAGGGTTGCATCCATAACGATAACAGTATCAGTCTAAAGTACTTGATCGATACCAGGAACCGATCCCAATTTACAATATAAAGTTATTTATATTCTATTTTTTATTTATTTCACCACCATTTGTTGTAAAGCAGAAAAGAAAATGAAATCCGTCTTCCTATTCATTGCATTTATTTAGTGTCACTGAAGTATTGTACTCAGATTCAAGCATAGTTATTGTATCGGTTTGGAAAACTTGCTATTGTTGCATCCCTAATAAAAATGTAAAACAACTTCTAGACGTTCCGCCTGACCACCATTTATTATGCTCCTCACCTCTTTTTAAAATAGAAACTCTCAAGTTTTAAAGTCTCTTTTTCAATTTTCCAAATCAAGACCAGCAGCAGCTCAGGTCAGCAGAAATAACACAAGACAGCACACACTACACAAAACATTGTACAAAGAAATGGAACAAAAAAAATCTGAATTTTATCATCAAAAGCTGAAACACCTCAAAATATTTCATCCCCACAGTCACTGCAGACTAAAAAAGGTAAGAATGAGTAATCATTTCAAACCAAACATAAACTTTATTTCCTGTACAGTTCCTCTGCTTTTTGCTTCTAATCCCGAACAGACACAGCAACATATTTAAACTCTTTTTTCCCAGAGCAGTGAGACATCGGGGACGGATAAAAGGAAGCGGAACAAAAACAATAACTTCCAGTACTTTTTTTGAAGACTGTAGCTCTGCAGATAAGTTAGGAGCACACCAAGATTATCTCTATAAATAAAAACATCCATTTTTATGTTAACAGGAGGACAAAAGAGACCATCCGGCCCCATAACACAATATACAGTGGTGGCAGCAAGTCTCTTTTTAGCCTTGAGGGAAAAACAAGACTCGACTCTAAGATTTGTTGTTATTTCAGACCAATTAGAGAATGTGTGTGTGTGTGTGTGTAAAGGAGATGCTTATCCAGCTGAATCCTATATATTTGCTTAGGATACTAACTCAATCTCAAAACTCTCAATAGCGCTGATGGTTGGAAGATCCACCAACTTCAATTTTCCATTTAACAACACGATGAGTTTTGTTTTGCTGCCGTTCAGTTTTAAGTCGCACAAAGTTTGCTGAGCAGCATTAAAAGCTCATATCACCATCTGCTCAGCTGTGATAAGTACTCTGCTCACAGTGCTGAGGGGATTATAAACACTCTGCTGAACAAACCATTTCTAAATTACCCCAAGCATCTATTTTGACATTAAGTTCAGAACATGCATTTCTATAATCATTTATCTGTCTTAGAGCAGCTTTAACGGTTAATATCAGGAAATGCTAACAACGATGTCTGATAGAAAAATACCAAAGTGAGACAGCTTTAAAAGGTGGCATCAAAGTCAGGTATTTTCAGTCGGGTTTAAATTAATTGATCTCTCAAAGGTTGACCTTCTCAGCACACGTGTGAGTATCACTGCACAGGCAAAGGAGATTTCTTAGGACCTCAGAAGAGGTTACCGTCCACCAGCCAGGCAGACGGATTGTGCAAGGAAAGAAATTCCTCAGCAGACGTTGACTAATTAAGGACACTCGGGGAGCAAGGTGTGCAGGAGTCTGTGAGGTCCGAGACAAATCATCGGTTACTCATAAACAACTAAAGGTTTCTCTCCTGGTGACCTGTGTTTACACATCCCCAGTCCACCATCAGCATGACATTGGCAATCGATGGTTCAAATGGCAGGCAGGTGAGGAGAAATAGTCCCACCTGTTTGCAGAAAACATACCAGACACGTCAGACAGCTGATTGACTGTCATCAAAATGTGAAAACCCAAAATACAAAAACTGAGTTTGATTAAGAAAAATAATAAGAAAGCAAAATGCTGCAGTTCAGCATAAGAAATGATGGTTGTGGTGGTTTCAGGGTAAGGACCTCTCTGTCTGGAGCTGTTGAAGGTGGTGAAAAAAAATTGTATGTAAGAGGGTCATGCGGCACGGAAACAACTCAAAACGCACAACTTGCTCTATAAGAGAAATGTTAAAGAAGAAATAAGTGGTAGCTTTTTAATAGATAAATAGCATTTGCTTTAATTTCTTTTAGCATTTTAATAAACTATATTCCTTTTTCACTTCGTCAAATTGTGGGTAAAAAACAGGTGATTTTTATGCATACATATTATAGCTTTATTGGATATCCACCGCCAGGTGCTAGGTCCTGGATATTCATTATTTTTCTATTAAAAGGCAAAATTGTACAAAGGAAGGAAAGAATATCAGGCCATTCAATAAAAATATTCTCTCTTTCTCAAATGTAAGTCACTAAAAGATCAAATTCCCCCATTTTAATCAGTTGAGACAGCCCTCATTAAATTTACATCCACCATACACTCTGCAGAGGCTTTTAAATGACATTATCAACTCGCAAAACTAATTTTTGTGAATGTTTTCTCTGTTTAACATTTTTATTCAAATGATTTTTCATCTCCACCTCACTCCAGCTGGATAAAACGGAAGGACATTAAAGAGAGACGTTCCCCTGCGTGTCGAGTCGCTCTCCCACAACCATGCAAGCTGTTTGGAAATGAATTTGCGCTCTGATTGCAGCGCTCGTGGCTCCTTTTACCCCCCTGCAGAAAATGAGCAGTGCAGCAGTGACGACCGTCTTTTCTGCTTCAGTCTGAGATGCTCCAGGCATCGCAAAGGAGGTCACTTTTACTGGAGGAACATGATGGATGTAATATAGATATGCTTATCTGTCATTAAGCACCGCTCTGCCCTCCCTCAGTCTCTCAGCAGGGGGAGGGCAGAAGGGTTTCAATCAGATTAGTGAAGACTATAACTCTACAGAGACACGCTGAGGCCAACAGCTAATCACTCATGTCTACATGGAGAAGATGCAGGCTTCACAACAGGAGCATCCATCTCTACCCTTCTACCAGCCTTGTTTTGTCAGTTGTCTGACCTTGCACCCCCACTTCCTGTGCCTCTCCCTGCAGCGTGTAGCGAGTCAGACCCCTCTGCAGCTCTATGATGCTCGTCAAGGAGAGATCCCCAATCCAAACAAGCACCATCACAGCAACTACCAGGCTGACAAATCCCCCACACGACTGCAGCTCCATAATGGAACTGCGGTGATTTATACGAAACATAAAAACGATATGTGATGAACAGTGAAGAGAGTGGTGGGAAGGAAGGTGAGGAATTAAAGGGGTTGAGTCCGGATGAGGCGGCTCGCTGCTCAGAAAGCTCTATAATTAGACGAGGATGATCAAATTACTCTAAATGGGTTTGTCTGAAAACAGCAGACTATTTCAGATTTATGCTCTGAGCTATATTCATATCTCATCAGACTAATGGAATTCTCCGGAGTGCTTGATTGGTTTTTATCTCAGATCAGAACGGCTGATAGAGGTGTGCAGCTGCAGCATTCATTAGCCGCCGTTATGCAAAATGAAAAAAGGCTTGAACAAAAAGTGATGTCAAACGACAGCCCTCGATGCTAATGTGAAGTCATGGTTTCATGCACGGGGTTTGTGGCTATAGGAGTCATTTTATGGATGTGTAAGGGAGGAAGGAGCCTATAATAACTCCGTGGGACGGGTGAATGTAAAACCTCCGCTGGTCACTAGACAGAGAAATAAAAGGAGAAATACTGTGTGGATCATAGTGTAGACGCTCCATATATGAGCTGAGGGAGGTCTGGTGCAGGATGTTGACTATGTGGCCAAATAAACCGGCTTTGAACATCAGTGACAAAGAAAGTGTTTGGCCATCACAGGGACAATTAGATAAATGGCTTATAAGCAGATAATAAGGAATAAGACAGATATTTGATGGGTTTAGCAACTGCCACGTATGTGGATTTGTTTGCGATAAACATCTTTAAACTTTAAAGTTAACGCAGGAGAAATCAAATTCAGCCAGGGCGTTTAGCTGCTTTCCTCTCGGTGAAATTATTTACTGCAAATCCCTCTTAGTCTGTCTGCGTCTTTTCTCTGCAGCTGCTTTCAAGCTCCATTAAATTTCCACATTGCATCACTTCAGACTGTAGCAACCCGCTTTTGTTTCCCCTTCTCCTGAAATTACACAACGCACAAACATAATCTATTGCGACTGTGAGGGCAGGGAGGCGATCCGCGGGATTTGGATCTCCATCATGCATGAGCACCTTTAATTGGACCAAATGTGGTCCGTAAAGAAATTAGCTTAAAGATGATTTGGTGGAAAAGCTCAAAGGAGACATTTCCATTAAAATCCTATTACAGAACAAAACACTGGTTTGCCTCAGAGTACCAGCGTCTCCCCTGTTCCTCCTCCATGAGTGAAACCTCTCCTTGTTGTGCCTAAGTCCCAAGTGCACCGTCCTAAGGGACTGCTGTTTGTCCTTGGCCACCTTCTCCTTGAGAAATCGCTGTATCAGAAAGGCTGTTAAGAGGAGAATCACAGAGCCCAGGCAGCAGCAGCAGCAGCAGCAGCACGGGCCTCTCTCTGGGGGTATACAGTTACACTGCAATGCTTCTATCTCTTACTGCTCTGACATTTTCATCTCTCCTCTCTTGAGAAACATAAAAAAAGGATGATCAACATTTAGAAAAAAAAAGACACAACAGGAAGTCCAAGTTGCCCGTGGCAGTCTGGATAATAACACTTCTAGCACAGAGAGGACAGCGATGTGGATTCAGTTCAGTAGGCATGCAGACGGACAGAAGGACAGCTGGAAATAACATGCAATGTTTTCACAGGCAGAGGACGGAGTATTTGTGCAGCACTGCTCAGAAAACAGTCAGCTCATCAAGACAAGAGCACCCCTCCTTCCCCGTTAGTCATAAAACTGTGGGCCTCTGCTTTTCTACATCTACATGAGGATAAGTTGCGAGAAGAAACTAATCAAACAAGACTCGTGCAGCTCAGATCGCCAGAGATGATAAAAGAACAGACACGGTATCTGTGATCGTCCTCAATGACAACAGCCTCTCAGCTTGCTGCATGAACATCCAGACAAAAACAGAAGCCTGAGAACAGAGAGACGTATGCTCTCAAAAGACTGATGCACTCCTGTGCAAGAAGACACACGTAAATAAATGAATAAATGAATACCACTTGGAGTTCAAATCTGCACCTTATTTTGAATACTGGTCTGACAAGATGGACATGATTCAGCTGCTGATGAAAAGAGATATAGCTCCTTAACCCTTGTGGGTCATTAGAGGACAAAAATCCCTCCCCCAAAAAACTATAAAAACATTACAGATGATTTTTTTTTTCCATGTCTTTTACAACATGACGTTTTATCATTTGAATCCTCATTTAATTTAAAGTTTTATCTTTTTTTAAAAACCCTCAACACAACTAAGGAGTTAACACCCAAAAAGTACTTGCTTAGGAGCTGGGGGATTTAAACAAAATAAATATCAAATTACTGAAAATTATTATTATGTTTAAATAAAAGCCTAATCCTCAAAACATGCATTCAGTGGAAAATAGTTTCGTTTTTTCATAAAACCACTGACATGTAGTTAAATTGGCATGCAAAGAGTTAAAATAAGTACATAGTATCTATTTTAGATTAGGACTTAAAAAGATTTGAGGAAAAAAAAGAAAAAAGGGAAAAATGATAAATCTGTGATGTCTTTATAGCAGTCTTTGCGAAAGATTTGTCTTCTGTGCACTGATGACAGGGTAGCACATTTATAAATTAAGTTGGAATTTCAAAGATCTTCAAAAAAAAATGTTTCGTAACATCCTGTTCTGGTAACACAACCACACTGCTGACGAGAAATGACCAGCAGGGACAAAAAACAATCCCCGCTGGTCTATAAGGACTAAAATCCTCTTTCTGTTCTGAACAGGGAACACTTGATGGACTTTGTATAAATTTAAAAGTATCTTTTAAAAATAATCATGCAAATCAATGCAAAGGCTTCATCTGAGACTGAGTACAACTGCTCTTCCAAAACGAAGGCAAAACCCCAGAAGGGAACTACAATTAAAGTCCTCCTCACATGTGGGACGGAGGGTGAGACAGGCGGGGACGTCAGCAGAGATACAGCACTGTAACTCATAGATAGCACAGCAGATATTTTATTCATAGGAAGAAAATTTGAAGCAGGAAGAGTGGCTCACAGAGCCACAGGGACTCTTCCAACACACACACACACACACACACACACACACACACACACACACACCCACACACACACACACACACACACACACACACACACACACACACACACACACACACGTGCAGTGATACAGTTTACCCTCTCACACATGGAGGCCTGGGACCTACACATCATGAAACAATTTTCAGAATAGTTTCACCAGAAAAGCCCCCCAAATTGGTTCAGACTTCCTCTCCGTTGCATGCGAACACATCTGGTTTGATTTCCACTGGCACAGTTACTGTAAACATTCTGAAGCATTATTATTTCAATATTTAACTTCCGACGTTTGCAAGAAGAGTCAGAGACACCACTGCAGACCCCCATTTCTCATCAGCGTTACGTCTTCTGTGTTTGATTTGTGCACGGTTTCAGGTTTCTACGCTTCAGGGCGTGCAGTTGGAGAAAATTTACTGCATGTTGAGTCGTTTCAGGTAAAATGCGTCTTACCAGAGAACTCTGCAGAGGGCTCAGCGGTTGCCAGGCGTAGCATGTTCTCAATGTGAGAGCGGTCCCTCAGTGATGACACTCCAGCTTCTTTGTGCTCTGATGGGATGAACAGACAACATTTATCTGTAACTGTGGGTGGATCATGGGGCCTTACCAAGAGTCAGCAATCGTGCTTTATCTGTGTAGTCATGGAGCAGAAAAACCTTTGCAGAAATGCTAACAAAACCAGTGTGTTCCCCCAGGTACATGCTTTCTAGAGCAGTGAGTGACCAGAGCATCTGGGCCGAGTACTGGTCCAACCGTTATATCATGCTGTTGTCCAGTTTCTGTCTGTGTATTCCTTCCCAGTGCTATTTCAGTCTGTTTATTTCTGTACCAGAGGTTGTTGCTAATTCCTCTTCAGCTTCTCAGTGTCAAATTCTGGAGGTTTGGCGTGACCAAGTGAGAAAGAGGAGGAAAAAAGTGACGAAGGTTGGCCTTTGCTGTCATGACTTATCTCAGCTGGAATATTATTCCTTTTTCTGGTGATCTTTGATTCCAGTTTTGGTGAAGATTTGAAAAAGTTATTATGCAAAACACTTGTTTTTTAATTATTGTGGTTTATTTATTTGGTTATGTTATTTATATGAGGTAGCCACGTCCTGTTCTCGAGAGCTATTATCCTGCATCGGTCCTCCAACACACCTGAGTTCCTGCATGCGAATCCTTCAGGTCTGCAGAGACCATTGACAAGTTATTCACTTTATTCAGGTTTGTTGGAGTAGGAATGTATTTAAAGTTGCAGGATAGTAGCTCTACACTCGTTCACCCCTGTGTTATTATCTGCAGTTCGACTGGCTGACGTGTGCAAAAATATAGCAATTGTGAATTTTGTTGCAAAGAGTGTCAATGGGAAGATATTATTTACATAATTACTTGTAAGTACATGATTCTTTATCATGGGGCAGATTTTTCAGAGGTTATGGGGGATTACTGGTTACTGGAATTTGAGTCAATGCATTTTGAGCTTTAGTACACATTTTAATACCTTTGGACTCTGCAGGCGCCTCATCCACCATCACTTCTGGTGCAGCAACAGGGATCTCCACGGGGGTTTCCACCTCTACATCCTCCACAACAACTTCCTCAACAGGTTCTGGAGGAACCTCCTCCACAGTGGGTTCAGACTCCACCTCATGTGTAACCTCTGGTTCTGGTTCAGGCCCGGGATTTATCTCTGGGTCTGAAATGTCCTGGAGTTTTGCTTCTGGTTCTGCCGTTGACTCAGTGTCAGACTCTGATACCACTTCTGGTTCTGGCATCGATTCGGTTTTTGACTCTGGAACCACTTCTGGTTCTGCCGTTGACTCAGTTTCAGACTCTGGTACCACTTCTGGTTCTGGCGTCGATTCGGTTTCTGACTCTGGTACCACTTCTGGTTCTGGCGTTGATTCGGTTTCTGACTCTGGTACCACTTCTGGTTCTGGCGTGGATTCGGTTTTTGACTCTGGTATCACTTCTGGTTCTAGTGTCGAATCAGTTTCAGACTTGAGTGCCACTTCTGCTTCTGGATTTAAAATCTCTTGTGCTTCAGCTTGTGATTCTGGTTGTTGTTGAGCATCCTGAGGTTCGGGTTCTGTCTCAGGAAGCGCTGCTGGTTCTGGTTCTGATTCAGCTGCTTTGTCATCCTCCTCAGCAGCTGGAACTTCCTCTGGGACAGTTTCCACAGTTTCCTGCTCCTCTGCTCCCTCTTCTGTTTCCTCCTTTGTGTCAGCATCCTCTAACTCCTCTACAGCAGCATCTTCGTCCTCCTCTGCCTCTGAATCAGCCTCCTGACTTGCATCCACTTCTACTTGAGACAACTCCTCCGCTGCCTCTCCATCACCCTCAGGTTTCTCCTCATCTCCTTTCGGTAACACAACCTCGTCAGATCCCTCCTCCTCCACACTTTCATCCTCCACAGACTCCTCCTCAGGCTTTGCTTCCGCCTTTTCCTCAAACGTCACAACTTCCACAACCTCATCGTGGTCTTCTCCTTCGGTTGCAACCACCTCAGCAGAAGAATCATCCTCGGCTAGGGGAGCTTCCTCCTCCTCTTCCTCATGCTCTAAGGGGGTTGCAGGCTCTTCTGGAGCAGCTGACGGGGGTTTGCAGGGCTGGCACATGGCCCTCTCTGGAGCCGGGGTGTCATTGGAGGAGCTCTGGCTCTTTTGCTCCTCTGCTGCATCACATCTGCAGGAGAAGAGGTCTCCCTCTGGCTGCTGGAGGTGCAGATGCATCAGAGGCTCCTCATCGTGGATGGAGGAGTCTGACAGGATAAAAGAAAGTTAATATAAACGCAGAAGCTTCTCTTAAGCACTGTTAACACAAAATGTTATGAAAGATGTAACAGATTCACTGCTATGATATATAGGATTGTTTGTAATAAGCAGTCATTTTTTCTTCATGCAGACACCTCACACACATGCTGATGCTCTTTCTTTGCTCCTCAGTGGGAATCTTAAGCTACCTTGCAGGTCCTTTGGAGGTAAATCTGTCTAACTTATTAAACAGTTTAAATGAAATGCATCAGAATTCACAAAGTAACTAATTCAGATACAGACCTGTCACCTTTGTGTGCTACGTCAGCACTTGACCTGAACTCAGCCACTGTGCGAGAACAGAGCGGATCACATGTTCAACACCTCCTAAATTTCTGACTCAGATTTCAGCTCCTTCAATGGTGCTAAAAGGAATGGGCTATTTCCAGCTAACAAACAGCAGACAGTTGTTTAGAGGGTCCAAAAGAAAATACAGATTTTTTTTTAATGACTGTTTCCAAAAAGATGTAAATGAAGTTTTCTAACTTTTTCTTTTAACCAGTGAAAGACATTGAAGTATTTATGTCAGCTTTAAGGTGCTGTAGTATGACTTTATCCCCAGTGACTATATCTGCAAAGGTAAGCTTCTATGTGGGTTTTTCGTCAGTCTTCATGTTTAATGCTCAACATAGGACATGTTTATTGTGCTAAAAATAAAAGTTTTCTCTCTGGATATTATGAGTTTATTATAGCACAGGGAAATAACAGATTAACCCTGCATTAATCCAATCATTTTGTATTTTCTGTTTCATTTCGTTTTCCCACTAAAAGCCTCAACATTTTCTTTTCATGAATTACCAAAGGCCCCTGTTACTCTGATTTAGTTGTTGTGGCTGCACTTTTTCCGAAAAATAAAGCAAAAGATTTAACTTTTACAAACTGAATGAAGATAGATTTTGATACAAAAAATAACCATACAAAAAATAACCATGTCTATAAGGAGGGGTCTCCCTATGCATTGCATCGCATGCATTTGCTGTGGAAACCCTTCACAGATGAACTATACAAAGAGCAGAAGTGTGTGGCCTGTATTTATTTTAACGGGAGGAGCACAGTGGAACACCCTGCAGTTCATGTTACAAGATAGGTTCAAAGAAAGGGATGAAGACTGAAATCTTCTGGCAGCTGTCATTTGCATCAGCTGTGCCACTTCTACAACCTCCCACTAAATCCCACAAAAAATTAGTTTGTATGTTTTTATTGATAACCCTTAAAGCTCGTTGATCCTTTGAATGAAGTTCCTTATTTCCTTGGAATACTTATGGAAATGCTGATACCACTTCATTTCATGGCCTACTGGAGCATTTGATGGAACTGAGGCATCAATAATAACCTAGACTTTCCTGCTGTGGTTCCATTTAGTGTGGAAACACTACAGCAGCAGTGTGGATGTATATTATGGCCTTTTGGTGGTGGTGTGGTTCTGGGCCTATGTGGGGCCAGGCGACTCATTGGCGCCATGCTCTGCTGCCATGGATGGGCTGGCTTCTGGTGTGAATGGATCCCCATCATATCATTTCCTCCCAGTGGTGCCAAGACAGGTGTTTATTTGTTTAGCTATATTTTATTCATTCATTTCAATTTAATTTTAGTTTTAAGATATTTTTACAGCAGTTGAAGAGACAGAAGACATACTTTTATAAATGGTTTAAGGGGCTGTCTGCATGTATGTGGGTGTGTATGACAGAGAGAGAGAGAGACCAGTGGCATTTTTTTAAACATTTATTTTATTTTATATATCTATCACTTTTTCTGATGTTTTTAACTTGTGAAGCACTTTGTGTTGCTTTTTGTATGAAAGGTGCTATATTAATAAAATGTGATTGATTGACTGATATAAACCAACTGAAGTTGCAACATGTGATGATTTCTCACACATTTTCATTCAGTTCAGCAAAGTGAAGCAGGATAATCATTCAGGAAGCTACGGGACAATTTTCACTGCAGGAAAGACCTGATCTCATAATGGTTTATATTCCAACCAAACCAAGTTCAACCAAGCTCCATCTGAGCCCAAATATTAGTTTTTTATGCTTTGATGGAGGATTTAATGCTCAGTCAGCTGTCTTAAATTATGCTAGTACTCCTTGTTCTCTCCTGTCACCCACACTGCGATCCATGATGCTTTCTTCCCTCTATTTTAGGGTGGCTGATCCCACACGCAACCATTTCACTCCCATGACGTCCTTTGCCACCTCTTGTATTTGGAAGCTGTTTAGCTTATCACGCCCCAGCTGAGGATCTGTCAGCGCTGGAGACCACAGAACATGATGTGTGCTCCAGAGTTTTAGGATTTGTAATGTTGGAACATATTTAAATTTTGTTTTGAACTAACGGTAATATTTAAATTGCATTTCCTAAGTTTAAGTGAAGTTCAAAGAATCAGGAAATGGCTGACTTTCATCCAATGGGAAAAGCCACAGCTTCAGAGGCACAGTAATGTAGATGTTGCTGAGTCATGGTGAGGTTTGCCCATCAAGCTTCTCGCATTCACTGATGCCTAGTTGGCGTAAAACCCATCCTGACTAGACTTAAGTGTACCGTATACGTCAGTAATGGAGGGACTCAAGGAAGAGGGGGATTATTGAGGGAGTAACCTGACCAGCATCTGAGGGTGCAGCTTGGTCTGATCAAGTGATGTGCCAGGTCTAGATGCCGTCCAAAGACATGGTGTTACAGCATCATCTGCATTGTAACATGAACAGCAGCAGGAGTCAAGATCCTGCTGCGAGCCAATAAACTAAAGTTTAAGAGGCGTTGCATACCCAGAGTTGTTCATGTGTCCACTCTAGCTTTCTTAGATCTGTATAGTAAGTAACCATTTGTACTGTTTAACATACTGTTCACATTTTGAGAAAAACTCAAATCCGGAATTCAGAACAAAAGCTATTCACACGCATCACATTAACTCTGCTGCAATTATACAACCTAAAGTAAGTCAACCGGCTTTTTTCCAATTAGCATATGTGGAGATGGCTATGCAGATACAGGGAGATCATTTTCTAATGCTGTAGCAGTCAGCAGTGCCCCAATTCAATTAAAGTGAACATAGTTACAAAGATGAAAATGGTATGACGGTGGGGGTGGAGGACAGGAGTGAGAATAACTCGAAGGCTGAAATAATACAGAGGAAAAATGAGCTGGTAGGTTTCTACTGTCGCAATGACAACATTCCTGCAAGAATATGATGTGGTTCTGCTGGCTGAATGAATTATTGTACCTTCTGGGAGAGTCAAACAGTCACTGTAAATACAACTTAGTTAATAATGACATCCCAGGTTGAACAAAAACAAGTCTGTATAGCCGTAGTTAGCATGTAGCAACATCTACTGTTGCAAAACTTTGTTTTGAGGTGTATTAAGGACTGGAGTCATGTGAATATGTTCATTGAGGTTTGCCCATCTCATTTTTCCACAGCTCTCTAGACGTCCATAAATCCATCACAATATACATAAAAATTCTGAATACATACACATGTATCATGCATAGGCTACACATACATGGGGAAGCAGATAGCCTATGGTTGTAACATGCGTCGAGTTGTAATACCACCATTTCCACCACCATTAGTTAGGAGTACTGCTGTCATTTCAGTATTCACCGATTTAATTCTCAATCTCAAATGAGTGTTGTCAGGATTGGAAACAGGAATATGCAGATTTTATTGAGGAAAAAAGTGAGTTGGAACAAAGTCCTTTGGGCAGACAGGACCCAAGCAGAGATGTTTGGCCCTGATGCAGCACATCAGCAAAAAAGATTAAAAGAAAAAGCTGGTCCAGAACTGTATTCACTTCCAATAGTGTAGGAAGATGGAGACAGAGGTTGTAGGATATGGGTCAGATGAGTGTAGAGCATGTGTGTATAGATATATGTATACGCATAAGCGTACATGAACTTTAATATCTAACATACTAACTTAGGCTTGCAGAGGAAATCATCTGATAAACCTTCTCAGACTGATGGGCAACAACAGTTGTTTCTCTGAGATCACTGCTGAAGTCTTTCCTCCTTAACATTGTGTTTATCAATGTGAACATCTGACTTCTACTGTAATCCAGCAAACTGCCAACACATCAGCTCTTATAAAGACACCCACGTCAAATCAAGTATATTGAATTTGAGTCCACAGCTTTTGATGCAGTGCTGCATTATTGCTCAGTTTCTTTGTAAATAACAGCATGGTGTGTTATGTGTTCTGGTTTCTCTGATAAGATTGTATTTATCTCATTTTAATGAGGGCCAGATGAAAATCTTATAGGAATTCAAACTTTCTTACCAGACTGTAAATTGACAGTCCTAATATAACTTGGTTTAATTACTGAAGTAGTGTACAAAAACACTTATTTGAGGTGTTTGAAATATATGAGTCTTTCACCACTGTGTATTTCAAAGAGAGATATTGCCAATTAAACACTGTTTGATTGCTGTAGTAATTTGCTACATTTTTAAAAAAACTTTTACACAATAAATACACAGAAAATTCATAAAACATGATCATTTCTTTCTAAACAAATTTAACAAAGCCAAGTATAAAATGTGTGATAGCCAGACCAATTAGTTTTTTTTGGTTCTAAAGCATTGTGTGTATTTATGTATATATTTTGATATTGCATGTTCTTGTTTTGATCTTGCATGTTTTATATGATTTTGGGTGGAGGGAAGGACCGAAAATACTGGTTTTGGCTGGCAATCCACCCCTCCTTGCCACAGCTGTGGTGATTGGGCTAAGTGGGGACAGGTGTGTTATATAAACAATGGGACTTAAAAGCCCACAGAAGGAGTAAGGACACAGAAAAGGCAGAGACAATGTTTGAGTCTGGAGCAGCAGAGACTCCTGGAGGACACGACTGAGCAACGGCTCCACAAGCAGGACTGAGGGAGAGAGTTTCAACTGACTGGCTGAACCAGCAAAGGAATGGAAACACTGCCTACAACAGATGAGTAAAAAAAGGAACGAAAATACGTCTAGCTTGGTGTATGAGTGGGCTGCTCCCCAGCATAAAGCGAATCTTAGGAATCCTGTGTCTTTTGATCCTAACAGAACGGTTGGAGTACCTGTGTGGAGAGCCCAGACGACGCTCCAAGAGACGCCTCCTCGAGTTTTGTACTGGCTGACCAGGTTTATTTTCCTGGAGACCTTCACCTTTTTAAGTGGCTCCTGAGTCCTGGATGCTGCCCTTCTGAAGACTCTGGCTAGAGACAGAACTGAACTAGAAATCCCTGGTGCCTGCCAATAAAGAACTCTGTTTCTATGAGCAGAAGTGGTCCTTCATTCTTGTGGCAGTGGGTTTTAGAGCTGGTATAGAATCGGACTAGA
>JAVQJG010032898.1:0-22419 GCA_036024015.1 Craterocephalus amniculus
AGAGATCAGGGCGAAGATGCAGAGATCAGAGATCAGGGCGAAGATGCAGAGATCAGAGATCAGGGCGAAGATGCAGAGATCAGAGATCAGAGATCAGGGCGAAGATGCAGAGATCAGAGATCAGGGCGAAGATGCAAAGATCAGAGATCAGGGCGAAGATGCAGAGATCAGAGATCAGAGATCAGGGCGAAGATGGAGGATTGTGGTGTTACCCTGCAAATGCAGCGGCTCGCTTTCCACACATTCCCAGATGAAGAATTTCTCTGTAAACATTTCAGAAGCAGGAGATTTCAGTCGGTTTATGTTCTCCTGTGAGCTGCAGCTTCTTGCCTCAGCAGGCTGCTGGTGTGTGAGGAACCCCGATCTCATGAGAAGATCTACAAGCATGTTTTCTTTTGACAGCGACAGCTGCCTTTAATGACTCAGATTTTATTCACAGCAACCCGAAAACTATTTTAATTCTAAAGAAATGAATCCACTCTGGTATAATCATGTCATTTCAGTGCCTGGAGCCTGAATCCCACTGAAATCTGTCCAGGCTGGAGGGATTTCTTTAGATTTCATGTCTTTGGATACTAATTAGCAATATTATAAACAACTTCACTTTCATATCAGCTTCCAGTAATCTGAATTAAAGCTCAGTGTTCATCCAGTCTGTAACTCCTCCTGGTCCCAACTCTGACTCAGTGAAGAGTTTCGTGACAGAAATGGACCAAACAACATTTTATTTGACATGTCAGACATCGCTGAGGTAGAGCATGGAGGCGGCTGTGGCCAGCAGGGCGACGGCAGCAGCCATGGCGACGCCTGAAAACAAACAGGAGAGAAATGTAAAAATCGCACGGTCCCCTCCTCACGCTGCGCCTGATAGATGTGTTTGATCGATGAATAGTAGACGTATGCATGAGCCTGCATGAAGCCAGGATTTCACTGCTCTCACCAACGTAGCCGTTTGTCTTCGGCTCCACTGCAGCCGTTTCCACGACGGGCTCTGAGAGCACACAAACACAACACCATCAGCTGCAAACACACACACGGACACACACTCTTTATGTTAGGCTGCTACGATGTGGAAGCAGATGCACATGAACAAAATGCACATAAAACTTGTAATAATAATAAAGATGATCTCAGAAAGGAAGAAAAATGCAGCGTAACCATGAAAAATATTTTCAGTCGGTTTTCCATATTCAGCCTTTTTCTGCTGCTTATTCTTTTCACTGATGCAACCTTTGACCTTGGAGCGGGTTTTATGGCTCCGCTTGTTTTGCACCGTGGACGTTGTTCGGTAAAGGTGGAAGGTGCGTGCTGTGGGAGGGTCTCCGCTATCTCTCTCTGCCAGAGACCTTTCTACGTGTGAATATGATCAGAAATGACAGTAAAGCTGCTGAATTTAACTGATTTTCTTTTTCCCCTCAGACCCCGTCCTGATGATATAAAACTGTTAGTAACACTTTACTTAAAGCCCACATTATACTGCATTTATAATAAATACAATTATAAACAAACATAATATTTTATGATGCACTATAACAGTTATATAACATTATTCTGCAACTTATAATTAATTATAATGACTCATTCTATGGATGCTCTGAAGAGTGCATTATTTTGCCCTCATACACCATAATATGTGTTCATGGGTATTTAAGAGCAGCCATATAACTAGTCACTATAAGTATTTAAGAGCATCCATAGAATGAGTCATTATAATTAATTATAAGTTGCAGGATAATGCTATATAACTGTTGCTATAGTGCATCATAAAACATTTATGAGGCATTATAAATGCATTATAAATGCTGTCATAATGCATTCTAATGTGGGCTTCAAGTAAAGTGTTACCGTTTTGTTCTATCAGAACTGTTGCAAACTTTAACATTCAAAATGCTAACCAAGGCCTCCAGCACCTTAGATGTAGCTCTCTGAGGACTGACAATCCTGAACGATTAACAGCCGCCTTAGATCTTTACCATTTGTGAATCTTTCTTAATTCAGGCAGATGGTAAAATGACAATATAACCAGACCCAGATCAATAGACGAATCAAATCCTTCCTCCCTGCCAATTTTTTAACACCACCAGAATATTACAGGCCAACAAACTGCCCTGATAGAGGTACTCAGATTAGCTCAATTAATCAAGTACCTGTGATCAGCAGAACGCGGCTGCTACTCATCCTTTAATAATGAAGGCAGTAAAGATGCAGTATTGTGGCTTAACCCTGTTAAAAAGATAATAACACTGTGCAATCTCAAGTGTTGCTTATCTGAGGTTGTATTCACTTTCTTTTTGGACAAATAAGTAGTAGAATATCTTTATTTTTCAGTGAACACCTTACCATTAAAATGCCATGAACTTTCCTCTTTACAGTTGAATAGAGTACAGTGGATATGTAAGTAAATAAACAAATCCATATCCGTACTGTATAGACTCAGCTGTTCTTGAATGTTTGTTTACTGCTTGGAAATGATCGATGACCTGAAACATCCTTTGGTACTTCTGGATTTCACTCTTTCTGAACATGATTTCTCTGCATTCTTACCTGAGAAACACTCTAGGAAGTCTTGCTCTAGTTTGAGAGCTCGGTCCATTCCTTTTCTGGCCTGCTCCTCCGTCAGGCGAGTATTGATTTCTCTGATAAAATAACACACAAATTCTTAGTTATAATGCTGTTTTCACAGTGTAGGACATATTTACTCTCTGCCACCCAAACATTTAACATTAGTCGTATGAGGAAAATAAATTTAATACATACAGAACATTCTCCAGTGACTTCGGCCGGACAAAGATGGCAATAGGGTGAAGCTGAGCTGCCTGTAGTCTGCGCACCGCGTTGGCCGACACATCCAGGATGCAGTGTTTACCCTGCTGCTTTTCCGCACATGCAAGGATGGAAATAATCACACATAATAAGAGTAAAAACAACTGTTGCCAGGATTGAATAAAATAGCAAAAGGATCGGGCAATAAGCCACAAGATCTTACTGTATCATACGAGCATAAATGAAGTATATCACCATATTATATTTTTCATTTTAAAACACAGTACTGCTACGCACTTGCTCAGCCACCTCGCGGACACTCTGAACACTGGTGCCATACAGGTGACTGTTGTACTGGCCAGCTTCGATGAACCGATGGCTCTGGATGTCCTTCTCCATCTGTTCCCGTGACGACACAAAATGATAGTCTCGCCCATCCACCTCATACTCCCTCTTGGGTCGTGTGGTGTCTGTCAGATGGAGAGCAAAAACATTTCAAGCTGTACACATATGCCATTTTGGATCTTAAAGTGACATCAAATTAAAAAAAAAAAAACGGAGAGCAGATCAGTCTCCATGAGTGACAGCGTAATTACTCACGAGGGACACAAGATCCAAACTTATCAGGGAACTCAGACAACAAGTCATCATTTATCCTGTCCTTCACTGGACCCAGAATGATGATGGGCCTTGCATAATGTACTTATGAGCAGAAAGGAAGGAGAAAGAGAGCAGGGTCAGTCACAAAAGAAAATCAGACCAAAAATGAACTGAACATTGGCCTTCAGACATCGTTCTGTATCGTCTTACCTTCCACTTGAGTGACTATCTCATAGCTGTGTGAAGCTTTATCCCTCCCTGGTGACAGAACATAGACGGTTTCAGTCACATGTTTCTTTTCACTATTTTAAAATAAGACTTGAAATCGAGTCTGAATGTATGCACTTGTATAAATCAGTTTTTTTTTTCAAAGGATGCAACAAAAAACTCATAAACCAGTGCCACAAAAAAGGAATATGGAACTGTCCTTGAGGGGAGGCGTGTTTTTAATTAGAGTCTGTTGGAAATGATGAATGATAAGTAAAGATGTTTGCATTTGGAAATCTGTGCCTTGTGCAAATATTTGATGATAATAAAGGTAACTGAAAGGATTAGACTCATGGGGCACATTTGTATTATCCTGCTACTTAAACATTTAGCCGAGATTTTGATTGTTTTGCTGATACAAAAGACTATAAGTAGTTGCTTATTTTATCAACACGTTTATGTAAGTTCATAGTCTAACCTATTGATTTCAATAGGGAAACCGGTTGATTTTACTGTCAACATAGAGATTTGTGTTCATACTACCTTGGGTACTCAAGCTGTCTCGGCCATG
Organism: Craterocephalus amniculus; assembly: GCA_036024015.1. Taxonomy (NCBI): domain Eukaryota; kingdom Metazoa; phylum Chordata; class Actinopteri; order Atheriniformes; family Atherinidae; genus Craterocephalus; species Craterocephalus amniculus. Next base: position 4,142 of record JAVQJG010032898.1, read on the forward strand.
ATCCTGCAACAGAAACAGAACCAGAAATTTACATACTTCAAAATGCTATAAAGCAACCTCAGTCAAACAGGGTTACTGAGTTTGGTCCTACGGTACCGATAAACCAGCAGGTTCACGACATTTCCTGCTTCAACACACCTGAATCAAATTTATTGGGTCTAAACAGCCAATCAAGTTCTGTACAGTGACTCATTAATTTGATTCGGTGTGCTGGAGCAGGGATACATGGAAAACCTGCAGCCCTTGCAGGACTGAAATGACTAGCCCTGTTGTTAAAGAAAGACCTTACCCTCTCTTTGGTGTTAGTACGAGACCACTCTTTTCTTTCCACCCTGTACAGATGACGAAAAAAAAGAGTCAGTTTAAACACAGGGCATACCATTTAACATGAGCCTTTAACTGCCTGTTAAAGTTTTATATAAAAGAAATACGGCTTTCTGAACACTTGTGGGCTTAATACAAATACAGAAATCATTCCCTGCCTCACACATGCTTTCAAGGATAACTGTGTCTGACCTGTGCTTGCTGGGGATGAAGCCAACCTCCTCAACTTCGTTTTGTGGGCTGACTTTGCGCGCCTGCCACCACTCTTCATCTCCACAGTCCAATACATGCAGCACATCCCCAAATTTGAAGCCCAGAGCTTGGCTGAGGAAGCCGCAGTCTGCAGTCTTGTCGTAGTCAAAAAGAGCCCTAAGTGATGGAAGAATTAGAAGGAGTATGTCAACAAAAAAATCTTTTAACCTCTGTTTAGCAAATCCTTTTCATAAAAGTTGAGTTTAAGTTGAGGTGATAGGAATGTGGTATGATCACATTTTATGAATCAGTAGTAAATCGCAAATATTCTGATCCTTGGAAGGTGTTCAAGCTGTTCATGAATATGAAAGACAATTATCTATAGTGGAAAACAGAAAAGTTATCAGATTAATATTTTTTTTTGTCAATATTGACCTGCTCAGAAAAAAGTGTGCAAAGCAGCTCAAATATGCTTGTTTTCTCAAGGTTTGATAGCTCTTGTTTTCTAAAACACTGTGTGTTACACATCTCATACTGATGTAAAATATGAACAAATTATCATTAAGAAGCTTAAATATTTGTTTCAAGGACCTTTGTTCAGCACTTTCTTGAAGTACCAGAAGTCTGTAATGGCTTTATTTTTTCTTTTTCCAACCTCATGACAGCTGAATGATGGCCGGTTGCCATATTGTTTACTTTTCTGTGTAAAGTCTTTTGGATATGGCTCTCTTCTTGAATCAACGTTTTTCTTCATTGTTTAATTTGAGGTGTTTTTCATTTTAGAGAAAGAGAAAAGAAAAAAGAAGTTCCTTGCTAATGTTGTATGTAACCGCTAGACCGGACTGGAGAAACGGCCGAAAGAAAAACGTGGACAGAGAAGAGGAGAAAAGAGATAAGATACAAAGTTGTTAATGACAAGTGTAATCAAACCTTCACAAAGAACTAAGAGACCTCCTGCTACACTTGTAAAGAAGCAGTAAACATCCCATGGCTTCTAAGTAAATGAAACAGACAATCATCAACAATCATCAATGAAACAGACAAATTAGCAGAAGGCAGACTGGCTCAGAGGAAAAGCTGCTCTGAGGAGGCTTTTGGTGAGATCAACCAGCACCACAGCTGAAGAAGCTGAAGTTGAAATAGATAAGTTTATTACTGTAGTTCAACGTTAGCCGTTAGCTTTGAGTCTCACTCCTCTTCCCTCTATATTGCTACGGGACCACTTCTTGGTTGAAACAAACTACAACAAGAGTTGTTATGTGTGTTTTTGTGTATTTGTGTGTGTGTGTGAGAGAAAAACAATTCCTCTAATTTCAGGTTACTTTTAATGTAGGGTAGGGCTGATTAGCTAACTCGTTGTCAGCAGACTGTACTGTAGCAATGTTGGCTGGCTTTTTGTTTATGTATTTAGCAGGACAGTGTGAATTCATGTTGTATGAAATAAATGCAAATACTGCCAGTGTTAGTCAAGTCAAGTGTATTTAATTTTCTGAGTATTTTATTTGCTTGATAAAAGGAGAAAAAGGATTTATTTAGTTCAATGTTCAGTTTACTTGGTGCTTCTGGGCCACGGGGGCCTCCCTGCAATTGTTGTTGAATTACACCATTTAAACAAAATTAATTGTTGGCTCAAGATTTGAGTCAAGAGGATTTCTTTTAAATTTCAATTGAATAGTGGTTCTAAATATTGGTTATTGGCCTCCATGATTACTAATAATAGACATTGGTATTAATTCCCAGCCCGAATCCACTGCAATCCACCTTACCCCACCCCCACAACTACATCCCACACTTCCAAGCCCACTCCCACCCCTAGTCTCTCACTCCAAATGCTCCCCAGTCAATACATTCCTCCAAACCCTAATGTTTGTATAGCTACATCTTATATTCAGCCAAGTATTAGGACCATGAAAGGCAAACTAATCTTTATATTTTTGAAAAAAAATCATTCTTCTCAAGGAAAACATTAAATCAGTAACAAGCCATGAACCCTGGACGGCAGCTGGTACAGACAGGAAGTGTTAGGGCAGCAGCAGTCATCAAGACGCTGACACAGATTACTGACTCAACTTTTTACAAACTGACACTGTCAACAAAGACAGCTGAGCAAATCTGAGAGACGTATGAGCCACAGAAGAAGCTTGAAAAAGACAGCAGCAGATGAGGAATGATCAGAGGTTTGGTAGGATGCTACCAAAATGAACTGGGTGAAAGCAGCAAGCAGTGCCGGAGGAGACTGGACAGAAGATACAGGTTTGACTCAAATCTCCCCTGCTGTTACTAGAATAATATTGTTAGCTCACTGAGCACTTTCCAATAACCATAATGAGATCTTCTTAGTTAAAGTTTGGCTAGCATTGCTCATCAGCCTGATGTAATAAACAGTTTAGTTGTGTGTGTAATGAGTTTTAACAGCAGATGTGCGGGCAAGCGTGGCGCTGTCCTGGGTGCTGAAACTGTGATGAGTTAGTCTCTGTTTCTGTTACAAAACAAGCTGAATGTACACTAAGATTGAGGCACTTTTTCCTGCCTACACAGGCACTTTAATGGTACTCAGAATCTCAAATTACTCACAGTGAACATTAAATTCTGTACCATAAACCACGGTATTCAAATGTTATGATGTTACTGGTCGAGAAAATGTTTCATGGGGGATCGAGACTGGGACGGATGTGCGATCCGTCCCAGTCTCGATGGCACATGTAAATGCGAAGTTTTGAGGGAAAAAGGTTTTTTCTTTCAGTTTTGGGAGATGATGAACCGAATTTTTCAACTGGAGTAATGTAAAAAGCTTATTAGGTCTTTTCATGTTAAAAATAATAATAAATAAATTAACCAACTCACAAGATTTGCATAGTTGTCACATCTGGTAGTAATATGACTTTTATGTCTTCTTAAACTTTTAAATCTTAAAACTAATACAACTGCTGACAATGTTAAACAATACAGTTGTACAATAGATGCTTTTAGTTGTTTTGTATGATCTGAAGCCTAGCTCCTATGTGAACCTAAAGGTTTTAGCTCCAGTAAGGTTTTTGCACCGACTTTGTGAATATTCATTAACCATGGTTGCCCTCTAATGGTGCTGCAGCAGATGACAGGGTGTGTTCAAGTTACCATATGTGTTTGCACGAAGATTGTTAACAAGTTTAATCAAGACCAAACAAAATGTAACTTCAGCATTAAAAGTCTAATTACATAATAACAGAAAAGAAACATAAAAGACATTACAGCCAAACATCTGCTGTGTGGAATTCAACCTAAAATCCATTCAGAATTCTGAACTGCAGGTAAAATCTACTGTTTCTACTTGTGATATGAGACCTGATGTAGAAGCCTCTCTTTGGGTTACTCCTTAGTGTCGTAGTCCCAGAGCCCATGCTGCTGTTCATCAGCTGTTCCCTCAGGTCATGGATTTTTGCCTCAAAGCGACTGTACTCTGGAACATAAAAAGCACAAATATATAAAAACCTTATTGCCCACAATTTAGAATTTTTATCCAAATCTGACAAAGATAGGACAATGAAGTTATTTCTTCTTTCTTATTTAATAGGCATTTCATCCTGGGTTTAACACTCAAAGACAAGTAAATAGGCAAACACAATTAAATCTGAGTCTGTGACTGAGCTGATGACCTAAACGTATCAGTACGTTTCCGATGTGAATATGAATGATTAATTTTTATGACTTATTGTGCCATTCTTTTTTGCACATGGCTGTAATTACCACCTCATTTCCCTGAAATATGTTTGGAATATATTTTGCCAACCACGATAATGACACTGAGAGCATTTGCCAGAATGAATAAACTAAAACCAAATTAATCTCTCCACCGGATAATGGAAACCACACATGAAACCTAATTCTTTTAATCAAAAATTTCAAAGTCCATAAATATTTTAACCGTCTTACTTAAATTTCCAGTAAAAATAGTGAAATATTTTACTAGAATTAACATCGAATAAAAGCTAAATGTTTCTACTTCTTCATCTGCGTGGAAATATGTGTGATCGTTTTAATTTTACCGTCGGGTCTGTACTGAGCGATGATGGTTACAGTCTGGCCGGCATTCTTCAGTGCTGCAGCAGCCTGTTCGTGTGTGGCCATACGCAGATCTACACCATTTACCTGATATAGGCACACACACAAAAACACACACATAGGGCAGGAGCATTTATAACCAAACCTTGAAAACACTATTAGATGTGCATGAGTGGGTCTGTGGGTCAAATTTATGGCGGTAAAAGTATCATTACACTCAGGATCTGATCGCCCTTGTGAAGCTCTCCACTGAGGTCGGCTGGCCCTCCTGCCAAGATGAAGGAGATGAAGATACCCTCACCATCCTCTCCTCCAACAATGTTGAATCCCAAACCTGTAGAACCTCTGTGGATCAAAACCCGTCGAGGCTCCCTGAAGAGAAGAAAGTTAAGTTATCAGTGATAGAAACAGAAACACAAGCACTCTGTCTACTTCCTGTTGCTAAAAAAAATCCATTATGCATAAAGAATATGTAGTTCAAGAATTACTGCTTACCGGGGGATGTCATCATCTCCCATCATGCCATGCAGAACAGGAGAAAACCTACTGGGTGAGGTGGGAGTGAGGGCTTGTGGGTAATCTGACCCAAGATAGTTGGGGTGGCTGAGTTCAGTGTCCATATGGGAATATGCTGGAAAAATATACAAGAAACCAAAAGAAGTATCAAATACCAGGACAATAATGTACACAAAGATATGACACCTCACCGATGCTCAGATTTCAGGTGTGCTATAAGAAACTCTGCATAAGTATCTCATAAAAAACGAAATGCAGAAACAGGGTTATGCTCTAACTTTTTCCTTCAAATGAGGGCATATATTCATTGCAAAATGTTTTTTTCTCCGTTTCTTTTGGTTCCAAATCCTTTTCTTTTTTCATTTCATTTCATTTTTTGGGAACGGGCATTGGTTTTGATCAGGGGGAAGACCCTTTGCTTCCAGCTATATTTTGACCAGAGACCCAGTGTTCTTGTAGAAAGGAACCATGTCTTACTGCTCGTGAGGTCAGGAGGGTTGTAGGAATTGGTCAGGAACAGGTTGTTGGGCTTGGCCACCCTGAGGTAAACCACCTCGGCTGTATTCTTCAGCGCTCCGACAGCATCTTCGTGCATCACGTCCTCCAGACACACATTGTTCACCTGGTTGTCCATGACAAGTGGGGAAACACAAGCAAAATGTCAACCTGACACAGCTGAGTGGTGCTAATTGTTTATTGTCAAAAAACATTAATACAGTTGGTTTAGCAAAGACACATATTCTATTTAGTATTATAATTCATCACTTCATTGGATATCATTCATGTAATTATTTATGTTATATATCATTTTATATATCATTATGTTATACTTTTTACCCATAATTTAAAAAAACAACAACTTTCAAATCAACACTTTTCTAAATACTTGATTTATGAGGATTTACTGGCTTGTACATGCTGGGAGTCATTGTGTTACTATAAGTTATTGGCCTTAACAATAAGGTTATGGACTCTTAACAATTTTTTCCCCCAAATTAAAAGTGAGCAAAGGGATCTTGCTATTTTCCATTTAAAGGTAAGGCCTTGGCTCAGACACCATTTACTGTAGTAGTAACCAAGCTCCATTTTGAGGCAATTGGCGTGTGGTTCAGATGTTGCCCAGCAGGTGGCAGTAATGCTGCTTGGAAAAACATTGTGGCAGGACTACAGTGCTAAATATTCATTCACTGCTACACATTGGCGCAGATGTACACAATATGCGAGTGTGTTAATGTGTGAATATGTGTCCATGTGCCTTAAAGGTGAGAATCCAACATGCATGTTTTAAATGTGCATTTGAGTAGCTGTTATATTTGAGTGACCGACCGCTAAGATCTTGTCCCCGATCTGCAGTCGCCCATCTTTATGAGCCGCCCCGCCTTCAATGATCTTGGTGACATAGATGCTGTTATCTCCCGGTATGTGCTGGTTTCCCACCCCTCCAGCAATGCTGAAACCTAATCCTGACCAAAGGAAGAGATGAGAAAGCAGGGAGCAGCAAAGAAGGTGCCGGTTAACACAGAGCAGATTTGCTAAACCCAGAGGACACAGCTTAGCTGGGTACAAGGCGCCACACAAAAGTGTGGATGCTGTACACCGGTCCACTTCTCCACATACCTTTAGGCCCTTTGATTAGTTTTATTTCAGTGACTTTTTCTGCTGCTGGTTTTCTGCGGAGAACATAGAGGCGGACAATAGCACCTGCCTCCTTAAGAGCCTCTACAGCTTGACTGTGTGTCACCTCCCTCACATCAACATCATTCACAAACAGGATGCAGTCGTTCACACTAAGAAATAGAGAGAGACAAAGGTGAAGAGAGTTTAGGGGGGAAAGGGAAAATACAGCACAAGTTTTGGTTTAGTTGATAAAGCAGGGTGGAATTCTCCACCAGGATGAGGAGGTCAGAAATGGTTAATCTCCAGTTGTGGCTGTTTTAAGGATCCACTTTAAGCACAGACATCTGGCATTTGCAATTTTTTTTCCTTGAGTTAATTGTGGACTCTATGTATCTCTGTTTGTAAATGTAATAAGAAATGAAGATATGTGAAGTAAAAGTAATTTTCACTGCACTACAGCAGCTGTATTCCAACAAGTCCTTTCAGTTTCTCAATGTTTTTTATTTTTATTTAAATATACACTTATGAAAATGGTGGTGTGTTAAAACTTTCAATAGTTAAATAAATGTCAAAGGGTACCAATCAGTGCCGACATACACCATCCTAGGTGCACATTTCTTAGACATGCATAATATGTATAATTTGCTTGCAGATAACACCTTCATTCTTGACATTTTCATTAAGCACTGATTCTGTTTAATGAAGATTTACCCTTTGCAATTAAACCACAGACCAGCATAAAATATTCTTCAAAGAATTTTTAAAAACTAATCATTGGAGTAGGACTGAGCGACATATTGACATTTTCAAATACACCGAGACTTTTTAAAACAAGACATAGATTTAGGGAATAGCATTTATATTGAGATGGCTCATATTGAGTCAATAATATCTCCTTTTTGGGATTTTTCACGACTATATTTTTTTGGTGCGATAATTGAAAAGTATTTGTCATTATTTTCATAAACATTTACTTTGATGTTAGTCTACTATTTTAATGCATGTGTTGAAGATGTGATCCTTAATAAAAGTGCATTAATTGGAACCATCTCTTTGATTACTTGTGCAAAAAAACACATACAGTATCACCAACCCTACAGTGAAGTTATTAAAACATTCTTTGTTTCTGTTTAGTAAATCTTCAGACAGACAATAAATGTCTTGCAGCAAGACATACTAGCTGCAGGTTTTATCAATTTTTCATGTAAAGTTCAGACTATTTCCCTCAAGGTATTTGAGATGTGCTGCTCATGGCATACAGTAAAGGCCAAAGAAAAATGCATTTAGGCCAATATGAGCATTTTCTGCTTCATACAGTCATTCCAGATGGACATTTTTAGGTCAGCTGCGAAGAGTATGCGTCTATGCATGCCTTGTTTATTGCAGCAAAATCAGTCAAACAGTGCAAAAGAGTCATATTTATACAGAGAGGCAAATCATTGTCTAGCATAAAAAAAACATATTCCTGTATTCTTATAAGATTTTTTACTTTAATTCGTGGTCTGATTTCCAGTATCTTTAAATATGCTGCTGCTTACTTGTTTTTGTTCTGCAAAAGATATCTATACTTAATGTATACCAAGAGGATGATGTTTTATTCAAACCACGAACCTCTTTTATCATTTACAGCTCACTGCTTGAAGATTCTTTACTTATACAGCTCAAAAGCAGAAAGCCAAAAGACTGTTTTCCCAATTTTAGGGGAAAAAAAGCAATTAGCTTTGTCTTCTCTGATGTAATGTCAATGCTGAGCAGAAAGAAGGCTGCACTACAGTAGTTTGCACTTAAAAAAAAACAATATGGGAGGTTGTACTTGAGGGTTTGTTTGCTAGTACTGTATAAAAACTATTTGAGGTTGCCTGGTAAGCATTGCAGCTTAGCGTGTGTATATTTTACCTCAGCCGTCCATCCTGAGCTGCGGCTCCACCTGGTATGATTTTAGTGATGAAGATACTGGGATCGTCGCCCACATGAGGGTTGTCTGTTCCTCCTGCTATGCTGAAGCCCAGGCCTGAGTTACCCTGCAGCAGCAGAAGCAATCAAAACTCATTTTTCTCTTTAAGGAAATCTGATGGCACTTTTACGATGTGCGACAGAAATGATAATGTGCACAAACCATAACATAACATAGAATGAAGTTTAAAAATCAGACTAACTCTTTCCAGTGTGATTTCTTCATATTCGATTTCTCCTTCTGTCCCGTTCACCTACAAGAGTAAGACCTTAAGTTAGTAACTGCCATATGTAGAGGATATGATTTCAGTATGTCTCTATGATGCAGTTAGACCTCTTGTTCAGCAAGTTAGCTACCCATATAAGCCCTATCTCTTCCAAAAAGAAAGTCTCAGAGGAGGAGTTAATTTAAGGGACTTCAAAGTTTTGTTGTCTGACCCAGAAAATAACTTTTCTTGGTGTTGTTGCGGTGCAAAAAGCATCCCACCGAGATGTTCTTTAACCAACATAAAAACATGACTATAAGTTCATCACTTTCCATTTTAAACATGGCAGAATCAAAATGTGGATATTTTCCATAAAGCCAAATATAAATCAGTTGCCAAAATGCAGCACTATAACCCAGGCCTACCTGGAAAAAATGGTGTTAAATGTAAAGTACAGGGCAGTTTAGCTAGCGATGTGTTTGAGTTTAACATAATAAAACCGTAAAGGGAAGATTAAACTTTAGCCTTACGTATGGGGAGCCATCAAGTGTGTCAGTGTTCACCACAACTGGAGGAGTATTTCCCTGGAGGCAGAGAGAGAAGAGACAGTCAGAAGTAATGGCAATGCCTAAGACTTCAGGCTGAAAGCCGGAGACTGACAGCCATTTTAGCTTTTAATCATGATAACAAAGTTCTTCTTCTGCTATAGTTAAACATTGTCATCCATCCATAATGGACACAAGAATAATTAATGCTCTTTAGTTTTTCCAAACCCTTGGTGGTTGCTTTGTTGTTGTTCTTTTTTTGCATCTACTAGCTTAATTAAAGTATGGCTTGTATCAGCAGCACTGCAAACGGCCACCTCATGGATAGTGTGGAAGTAGATGTCTGCCCCTCTGCCCACTAGCTGTTCCACAGCTTCTCGGTAAATTATATGAAAACTGACACATCGTGGCAATGTCCCAGCACACTCAGAGGATGATGAGGACACAAAGTTGTTAACAAGACAGCGACAGGCTGCACTGTTTGCCCAATATCCACAGTGGGTATAAACAGCTGATTTATCTGCATTAAGTTCTTCATCAGAAGGAAAGTATTAAAAAATCATAATAGGAAAGGCGTAAGTCAGGGAGAGGATGAGATTTTTTGCCATAGAAATATGTCAGGTTTATTGGCAGACTTTCTCAGTTTATCTGTGTTAGGGTACTTTAAGTTTACCATCACATCTTAACTTTCATTGCTTGAAGTCCTTCCAGCAGGAATACAAAGGTACAATGCAACATAGGTAGACCTGTGTGCCAATGCTCTAAGCCAGTAATGCCAAACATAGGGCCTGCGGGCCAAAACTGGCCCGCCAAAGGGTCAAATCTGGCTTGCGGGATGAATTAGGTTCAAGTTACTCCAATCAAAATGTGAAATACTTAATCCTTTGTCTTACATCCATTATGATCTGTTGGCTGTAATAGTTGTGTGATTAAGTAATATATAAAATGAAGTAAATATGTAAATGAATAAATATAAACGAAAACTGTGATAAAAAATTATATGAAATAGGTGTTATCTTAAGTAAATTGTATAAATAAAAATAAAAAAATAAAAAATTTTCAAAATTAGAAAATGTAATTTATTTTATGCTAATTTATTTATTTAAAGATTAGACAATTTTATTTATTTTTTATTCAATCTCTACAAAACTATATCAAACACCAAAAAACATTGAATGAATTGAAATGTAAAAGTATAATAAGGCAAAATATTATCGAAAATGCATAATGTTTTTTAAACATTTAGACCATTAAACAAGGTGATTTTTGCTTCTTTACACTAAAACAAAGGGAAAAATGTGAAAGTGAAAAGTTTTCATTATTAGGAGATTATTATGTAGTAAATTTACTATTCGACCCACTTCAGATGAAATAGTGCCGCATGTGGCCCCTGAACAAAATACGTTTGACACCCCTACCCTAAGCTATTCCAAAAGCCTCTATTTTCCTGGAAGATGCTAAACGGTGACAGGAACAGTATTTTCAGGTACAGTAGATGTTGGAATAAGGGCATTAGCAATAGCAACAATGACAAAAAGGACCCTTTACCTCTGTACACGTCTTTGTTATCCTCATTTAATTGCCTCTTGTAAAATATGACCTTTCCTCTTCTTTTTGCTTTCATCATCAAGGCAACTAATGTTAGTAAAACTAAACAAAGTGTATTATACGTTGCTCTTGAGAAGGCGGTCTGCTCTTCACCTCGCTGATTAGCATGGAGAAGATAGTGCATCTAAAGTGCTTACAGCAGCAAAGAGCAATATAAAACCAGCCTGCTGACCTTCACAGGCCTGACAGCTCTGACACACAAACAACAACAACACAGCCACGCTTAAATCATTTGCACAGCTTTTAAGAAAATACTGTTTCAAATTCAGACCAAGTAAATGATGCAATGATAATGGTTTTCACTCTGTTTGATACAAATGCAGCGCTCTTTGAGAAGAAAGCAGCTATCGTAAGTCAAGATGCAGTCAATATCTGTATTTAAAAACTCTGGATCATAGAGGAAAAAAAGGCCTCATATTTCTTATATTGTTACTGTGAGTATTGGGTTTTCTTTGGTTTTATTTGGAGCATCATGCCTGCTAACTGCTGTGTAGAAGTGGGTCAAGCAGCTTCTTGCCAACAGAGTAGCATGGCACATGAAACAAGAAGAGAAACAGGATAAAGTATGTCATTTTTCTACTGTAAAATGTAACTCCTCTCTAGTGACTCCAAACAGAACAAACAGGGGGTTTGGGGTCCAGTTTGTCACTTGATATGTAAAACAGGCTGTGGCATAAATAACTCCTATGCTAAATGTAGGTGTGGTTTCAGCAGTTTTGCTCTAACCCAACAATGCATGCAGGATAGGTTGTCTTTTGAAATGTGAGTCTACTTTGAACTGGCTCAAACTGTGAGCAGCACATGGAGGTTGAACTGCAAGTGTACAGTTCGGATTATCCTCAGAGTAATCTTTCCTTGATGCGCTGCATACACATCGGACAACAGAGTTCAGACTGAGATTACTCTTTATACAACTTTGATATAAAGAAAGGGGTTAAATCAACATACTTGAAATCTGCCATTTTTCTTCTATTCCCCCCCAAAAAATACAGTCCTGAAAAGCTGGTTTGATGAAAATGTGTCTAAAATATCTGAAATGAGCTGAAACTTGAGTTTCGGAGCATTTTTATCCTGCTGAATTGCCACTGCCATCAGGCTATACTGGAACCATGACGCATGTTTATGGCTGCCAACTAGGTAAAGTAAATGTGCCAAAGTACCATTTACATGATTGCCATGGTTGCCTGAGGCAATAACTGTCATCTATTTGAAAGTAAATGGGAGCTTTGGACGCCGTGGCCGCTGGCTTTAGTTCATCGGGTTCACTTTTTTGGACCACAAATACTATATTCAGTATGAGTGACACCCCGTTCTTCTCTCTCTCTCTGATACACAGGTTTTTTAAATGCTCTGACTGATAAGTTTATGCATATTAAAACCATGTGAGGCATTTACGGCATTAACACCGTATTTGCAAGCTAACAATCATTGAGTTTTCTTTTGTCTTTAATCGAGAAAAAACTGATTGCAGCCTCTTGTATCTATTTTCACAGTTTCATGTCATGATAAGAGCAGATTTTATTGAATTCAGAATTATCTTTTTTGAAAAACAATCCATTGTTCTATCATTGTATTATTGTTCTGAAACATATGTTAACATCATATTTGCGCAGCAGGATAATTACTGAAGTTGTTTTAATGGTACTTTTCGTTAGACATATTGTCTAACACAGAAATGTACAACTGAAGGATATTTCCTTCATGATGGCTTCTAAAAAGTTCTAGGAAGTGAGTCATGAAAAATGTGTAATCTGATGATAATTATGTTTTTTTTCTATTCATGTCCAAGTGAGCCAGCTCTAAGCACTGCCAAATGTTAAACGTTATTGTCTGTGTAACAGGTTTTACCTGTTCACCATAAATGGTCAGTCCTTTTATTCTTACAAATGACCATCATCAGCATTGTGGAGTGTTATATCTACCATTGTAATATTAACAGTTAACACCCTCATAAAGATTAGAAAAGAAAAGAAAAAGAAAAGAAAAAATGCCAAAGTGCTCAGACTGCAGTCTTCAATTATAACAGTGCATGTGCAGAGCTTCAAAGTGTAACTGTGTCCAATTGGTGAATACATCCTTATCTAGAGAAAGAAATAATGAGTATAGCTAGCAGAAATCTAAGCCTGGTGCAGACAGTTTCCCTGCAGGGAATTTGACAGAGGCTTCTCTCCCACTCTCTGCTCCGTCAAGTCTTTCAATATTAGGGCTGCTAGGATTTACAGTGTTTAGCTGAGCTTGCCCACCTATATTTTTGCACCACCTATTCAGCTTAGCCGTCCTCTGGCATGTCTGTACAGGCAGCACTGTTATTCATTCACACCCTGACTACAATGTATTTTTATACAGCGTACTTACAGTCAAAATTCACACTCCTGAGGCAAAGCAAGGTAGCTTTTACAAAACTTTAAATATTTGGTGTTAAGATTGAACAATGATCTTTATAAAAATGACTTTTAATATCCTGAAAGTGTAAAATTGTTTAAATTTACATTCAGAATCAGAGAAGAGGATGTTTTGTTTACAGTGGCATTGGTTAAAGCCAATTTTGCACTGAAGATGGTGTAATGAAAAGCCCTCCATACACAAGAGAGTGACCTCAAATTGAATGGACCACATCTAAATGTAATGCAGGGGTTTTATTTATTTATTTTTAAATATTGAATTTTTGTTAGTCTATCTGAGATGCCGCTACCTGCGCACAGACAGAAACCTCAACAGGCTCTTGGCTGTGCAAACTAGTAATGGAAAACATAAAATCATGCCCTGTGGTCTAATCTTTTTGCAGTTAAAAATAACTGTATTGTATTTTGACTGTTATGTCACATTTGATTTGCAAATAAGTCTGCATTTGGAGGTCAGAGGGCACAAAAGAGGCATTACACAACTGAATGCCAAGTGGGAGACACAAGATCGTGTCCCATCCTGACCACCTCTATCTTAAAGTCCTGTTTGTATTCTGCTGGTTCACTGCTGTTGTACACAAAGCAAACAACTTGTTATTGGTTAAATTTATCAAAAATAACATGGTTAGGTATAAATACCAGTATGCTTTAGGTAAAAAAAGCATTGTGGCTTCCATCATAACTAACCCTGTAATAATGTTTAACTTTAAAAGATGGCTGGCGCATCCCTCCCCCTCAGCTGAACTCACACAATGTGCTGTCCACACGAAGCGCATGTCCTTTTCAAATGCATTACAGTAAAAGTCATGCTGGCCGGCATAAAGATTCTGTCTCTGTCAGCAGGAAAACATCACAATATTACTGTATTACAAATTTAAATGGGAATGAGCCATGTGAAATGAGTTCATGTGAAAGTCACATTAAACAAATTGCTCAGTAATCTTCCCTTGATTAATTCCATGCATATGTACTGATTGAAATGTCATATCAAAACGAAAACCACAACATTAGAGCTTAAACTTCTTTTATTAATCACAAACCTAACCTTGCTTCCCATTATCCCATTTGATTTCTCAAGCCTTGACAAAACCCTGTTTCCACAAAAGTACTTTAAAATATATATTTTGGTGGTAAAATATATGAGTGACTAGAATAGATTTGAAACTTGCCTACCGTTATATGACGTCGATACTTCTTGGCTTTCCGTACATTGTTGAGAAATTGGCAGCCCATCTTTTTGGCATACCACACAGACATGAACATTTTGTCTCAGTTCCAAAATCTAAACAGCTCACAGGCCGCGGTGACCTCCAAAACTGACAAACACAACAACCGAAACTATGCTGGAGTACACATTAGAAGATTTAAAAAACTTCACAAAGTACCACAGAACGATTTCGAAGTAAGCCATTAGATTTTGGCCCAGCCATAACGTTTGGTCTGAACCCACAGAGCATCCCAATCTATTTTCACTAAGCACATGCCCTTTGAGCCTCCACTCAATCTAAATAAAACATAACACAGAATACAGTACGCCTTAAGACATAGAAAACCCCTTCAAACTATTTCAAATCCAGAGTCACAGAGCACGTCCCAATTAGCATCTCACTGAATCGATGCTGTAGAGTTCATTTGAGGGAACTCTGTTTTATCCGCCAATTTCTGAGTGATCACAATGATAAGTCTTATAGTTATCTGAAATCTTGTTGTCTGTCTTCAAGAATCATCCATCCAGAACAGAAATAGTCGTTAACAAACAGATCTTTTCATCCGTCGTCTGTGACCGTGCGTTGCGATCTCCCTGCCTCCCTGCTGCTGGTCCGTGCTCACTGAGGATGCAGTTCATATTTTCTGCTGCCACTGTTCTGCACCCCTCCCATCACCGCTGAGGGAGAGAGGAGCGAGCGGGGAAGTTTGATGGCGATTAATTAGCTGTCTCTCTGTATGATGTCTGCGCTAGTGATTTGAGAGGGGGAGGAATTGTTCTTTGACTGAACGTCGAAGGACAGGCTGCTCGAACTAGCCTGACTCGTCCAGGGGAGCGCTGGAAACCGAGCGGGGACTGGAGGCTCGTAAGCACCGGTTGTACAGCCAGTCAGACAGAGTCGTAAAATTTCAAACAGAAATGATGACGAGAGGGCAGATTCTGATAATTAGAGTTTAGCACAGGATATATATATATATATATATATCTTTTACCAATCCTGATGTCTAGTTTTCAAAGGTTTTTCTTCCCTGAAGGAAATATATAAAGTATGCAGTAATTTTAGACATAAAATGCCTAAAATAGCTGCATTTCTGCAGGGGGATAATAATTCACTTTTAAAGTAATTTGTTTCTTTTTTTTCTTTTGCATAACTCTCTCAAGCTGTCTTTCCAAAGCCCAGACGGATAGACATGCATGAAATACATCTGCAAGGCACACAAAAGCATGCAAAGACGGATGTACAGCAAACATGACTTAAGTAAGGACATGCTGAAGGTCAGCTGATGCTCTCATTGTGCAGTATAAATGAATTCCATTAAACCTACAGTGGTTTTTCTCATCCTTGCAATTGTAAGGATCTCTAACCTCCAATGTACTGTGCATGAGCAGCTTTCTCCTTCTCTTTCTGAGTGCATTTCTTTCCCTCCGTCTCACTTCCCTGTCCTTCCCAAGGGACCTGAGCTGTGGCTGCATGGTAATTACACCAAAGCTGCAGGGACATATTTAAACATTTATTAAAGAAAAGTCAGGAGTATGGAAAAAATGAAGATTGCAGCCAGATGCTGACCATACAGAATTGTAAAATGAAGAGTAAGGGCACCGATAGAGAGCTACTGGGGAAACACAACAGGAAATAGTCACTAAGTCCTTACACTAAAAAATATGTCTGATATTTGAAGTGTGAAACATATTTCAAAGGAGCTGGTTATTTTGTCTCAAGAGGATTTCTGTAGTTCTGTGGTCAGGAGAGATATAAAAATGATTTGCATCCCCTTTCATTTAATGAGCAGTTTAACACAAATCGGCTGGTTTGAGTTCTCTGTCAACTATTTGCTGTTTATCTTACTGAGAGATTAATGGGATGTGCAGCTCCATGTCACGCTGAACCTTTCACATAATCAGAGAACAAACATTTTGTGACATTTTGAGAAAACTGTCTCCCAATATTTGCAATGACCAATAAATAAAAACAGAAATGTACTTTAGACCCGTTCAACTTACAGGTGCCTGGGGTCCTTATGGCAACTGTAAGATATTGCTCTGATCTTACCCAATGACAAAAAAAAATTACCAAGTCTGAAATACTGGCTATCCTGCCAACTTAATGATCTATAACACTCAGACCGGTTGACCATCAAATTTACTTCCCTAGCTGCCTTTAAAAAAAAATCTTCCTTTCTTTCTTTTGTTTCTGTACATGATTATGTGTAACTATGAATATTAAACTGGAAAGCATCATGCAGATCCCTGATTGGATAATGGGAAATATACATGACAGTTATCTTTCCTTATTGAAAATGGCCAAACAAAAGTCAAACAAGGAATAAGGAAAATAGAAATTTCCATTAAGGATCTCCGGATGTAGGCCTACTGCTGTCAGGGGACTGATGTGATGTTCTCTGCTGCCTTATATGGTATAACAAAGAAATCACACATATTAGTTCCGAATAATTTTAAAAAAATAAATAAAAACTTTTATATATCAGATGGATTTTGGCTATTGCGTTTTGAGATTAGCATAAAAAAGCAAAAAGTAGGCTACTGTATATGTACATGAACTGCTATCCAGAACTCAAAAATACACATAAGCTTGTGCATGTGCTGCTTCACATTTCAGTAAAATATCTGTAACTGTTTGCATTTACAGATGACTTTTTCAGTATTCTGTGTTATGTGTCAGCAAAAGATAGAATAGACACTATCCATGTAGCTAACACTAACCATGTTAGAGTTGTGGGAGGTTAATCTAATTACCCATTAACCCTCATTTTTACCGTTACATTTTCTTCCATGGTGTGTATAATGTGTATATGTCTGTTTATGAATTATAATCAACTAAATGCCTGTTGATTCTTTTTTCATTTGAAATTTGTTCCTGTTTTTTCATTTTGCGTCAACATTTTTGTACAATACAAATATAAACAAAGATTGGAGTCTTAAAAACTTTGGTTGGTTATATTGTGTTGATACTAATAATATTTGAAAGCAAATCTACTGCTATGTCTATGTAACAAGGTGAAAGAGCAGGTGCTGCCAAAACTGGACTGTGTCCCACTAGCTTGGTTTTAGCATGGTTTTAGTGTGTTTTTATTCATTTTTACTTGCATGTTTTTAACTTGTTTTTATCCCAAGCTAGTGGGAGTTTTAATGAACTAATTGGCAGCACCTGTGGCAGGACTCCTCCCCTGCCAATTAAGGACACCATTTGAGCCGGTGTGCAGGCAGCAGGAGGGAGGAAGGTACTGAGACACACACCAGCCGAGGGGGAGCAGCGTGCGGGAGGGCGGCTGCCCTCCTGGCGGTCCCTCGGCTGGCAGGCTATCCGCCAAGGACAATGGTGGCCATGGCAGAGGCGGCAGTGATGACGACGACGACGATGATGATGATGATGATGATGAAGAAGCCGATGATGGAGCTGGTGATCTTGACCAGGACAAGGAGGACGATGAGGAGGGTGCGACCCAGGGCGGAAGAGGAAGCTGGCGGTGAGCAGGGAGGAGGTGACAAGCGCGGGTCTAGGACCCAGGCTGGCAGCCGCCGGGAGGCGCAGCTGTCAGGAGGACGAGCGGCGGTACCGGGTAACAGGCCTACGGCCCGGGTGGCAGCCGCCTGAAGGCGCGGCTGGCCCGGCCCCGGGTAACCAGAGGAGGCCGCTACTCGATGAGCT
>JAVQJG010032899.1:0-13628 GCA_036024015.1 Craterocephalus amniculus
GCAGACATTTGCAGAGCTTGTCTGGGTCTGAGTCAGGTGTGCTGTAGCAGGGATACCATGAAAATCTGCAGGACACCGGCTCTCCAGGACCAGGAGTGAGGAACACTGCTCTGGCAGAATACAGTTAGTCTTTCTTCCCCATCGGAGCTGTCTTAGACCTCACCTGTCCCGGTCACAGTGTTGCAGGTCTGTCAGAGATTGGTTGAGAAGGTCATCCAGATCAAAGCCCACACCGTAGCCTGCCCCGCTGCCCTTAGGGGTGACTGAGAACACAGGAGGTAAGACATCCTCTACCTGACAGAGGAGAAGTGGAAAAACATTGGGTCAGCTGAACTTTGAATCTTTTAAGTCAGTTCAAGGCCAATGGATGGTTGTGACTTTTAAACATGGAGCATAAGCATGAAAATAATAGTTTTGGAAGGCAGTGCTATGTATAAATGTGCAACTGCCTGAGAAAAATAACAATAAATCACAATGCACACCTGGGACTTTGAGAGCTGCAGTGTAACCATATGGATGTCGGGGGCAATGGAGGGTCCTTGTTGTCCGGTGTCTGTGAATCCGAGGCTGGGATGAGGCTGAGAGGAGACCCCTAGAGTCCCGCAGAGATGGTTTGTGGTCTGTGCTCCAGTTTTCTCACCTCCAGAGGGACAAAGCTTCTCCACGGGTCCTGTACTTGCAGGCAAAGAGTTGAGATCATTTTGAGCTCTGATATCCACGCCGCCATTGCTCTCTCTGGTGCTCAGTGTCGGAGCTTTGGGCAAAAAACTCTCCAGCTGGAGCAGCTGGGACTGCGTCTGGGGGTCAGGTTGTGTTTGACTCTGAGGTTGGAGCTGGGGCTGGAGAAAACCGGACGGCAGCGGCTGCGATGTCCTGTTTGGTTGCTGCGGTGGCCTCGTGTCTAACTGCTGGCCGCTCCAGTTCCCCAAACAGGTGTATCCGCTTTGCCCGTTGCTCTCGGCGTGAGGTTTGTGTGTGTTGTTCTTAACAAATCCACTTGTGACGGTCATTATGTCCATCCTTCCACTAACAGAGACTACAATATCTGCCGGGGGCTTCGTCTGGCTCATGGAAAAAGATAATGATGGCTGCTGGGAGCTTGGAGGCTGAAACAAGCCGGGCTGGTTTGGTTTTACTTGAGAGACTAACTGCTTATGTGACTGAATCTTTCTGAGCTCTTTGTCTGTTTTATTGTTCAGCGCTCCTGTAGCGGCATCACTGATAAGACCCCTGTGAGAGTTAACGTGAAAATCCTTACTCTTCGAACCGTCATTATTAGCAGTGTGAGACTTGTCGTTGCAGCTGTCCATCATCTTCGTCCAGCGCTGCAACAGGCTTTTGTCGTTGTCGCTCAACAAAACCCCGCCCAGCGAATCTCCTTGTTTTCCCTCTCTTTTCTCCTTTTCTTTCATTTTCCTCTCCCTCTCTCTCGCCCGTTCCAGCCTCTTTCGTCTTTTCTCCTCTCTTTCTCGTTGACGCTCCTGGGCTGTGACAGGCCGACGCGACTCTGGAACAGCAGACAGGGAGGACGACGCGCCGCCTCCTGCGCCAGTGTCAATACCCAGAGCTAAAGCACCACCATCTGCAACGAACACATTATAGTCATTTACAGCTGCTTTAAAGGACATATCAGTGAAAAACCTACTATAAAGAAATAAAAAAATTATTATCTTACCACTCTTGGCTTTATGTCTGAGAGCTGATTTCATTAAAGCTGCTTTGAGGGCGGCTTTAGTATCCTCTGAAATGGCGCCTTCTTTTCTGGTTCCCTCCGCCGCACACGGAGGAGGCCTTGCATTCTTAGACAGTGACTGTGAAAGGGACTGAGAAAGTGTCTTGGCCTGTGCCGCGGAGAGAGAAAGGGAAGGCACAGTGGTGGGTAAGGGTGTCATGGTCTGTGATGGTGTAGCAGGGACGGAGGAGGGAGCCGGGGCCATGGACCGGCCCTGGGTGCTCTGAGCCTGAGGAGCCTGAGTGCTTGTTAGTGGCTCCTGCGCCTCGCTGTCTCGCATCATTTCTGATGCCGCATCCAGACTGGACACCGGCATTGTTAGATCTATCGTCTCCGGCTGGCCGCTGTCAGAGTTGGCACTGGGCATGTCCACATCAAGCGGACCGCTTTCACTTTTACTGAGGAGAGGCAAATTATGGGTCAGGTGTGGCGGGGCAACTTCTAGAAGCGCTGTAGGTTTGTTGAAGGGTTTCATCTGATTTGTAAAAACATGGTTTAATTCTGCTGGTGGGTGGTCTTGCTGCTGATGAGACTTCCCTTCTCTCATTTGCTGGATCTGTTGTGTTTGTGGATGCTGTGCCATGGGAACCAGTGCTGATTTAGTCAGGTTGACAGTTGCAGGCTGAGCGTTACACTGGTTGCTGTTTTGTGCTGGAGCTCCACTATTCACCCTCGGCAGAGGTCTGAACTGCAGTCTGTGGCGGGTGATTTGTTTCTTTCTATGAAAGTCCTGGATTTCCATCAAAATTGCTTCTTTAATTTGTTCCTTATTCATTGGAAGCTTATCAAACTCAAAGTCAAAAGCTGGCACACAAATCAGCTCATCGTCCGGGTCGTGATACTTGGCCAGGTAAGGATGCTCCAGCGCTTCCGTCACGCTGATTCGTTCCCGTGGATCGAAGCGCAACATGGCCACAAGCAGATCTAAAGCGTCTGGTTCAGCTTGTGGGTACAGCCTCGCTAAAGGCATGGCTGTCCGTGATGGAAGGCTCTGGACATAGGAGCGTACTCTGTCAGCCCTAATAGCACCAATTAAACCCTCAGGAGGAGTGCCTAACACGCTCAAAATGAGCTGAAGCTGGTGAACGTAATGTTTCCCGGGAAAAAGCTGCTTACGTCCCAACATCTCAGCAAAGATGCAGCCCACAGACCACAAGTCAATGGCCAGACTATAATGATTAAGAGACAGCAGGAGTTCAGGAGCGCGGTACCATCGAGTTGCCACGTACTCGGTCATGAAGGAATAAGACTCCTCCGGGTGTGAACTCAGACCCCTCGCCATGCCGAAGTCACCGATTTTTAGCTCACAGTTTTCATTCACCAGCAGGTTGGAGGGTTTGAGGTCACGGTGGATGACGTTGGCCGAGTGCACATACTTAAGGCCACGAAGCAGCTGGTACAAAAAGTAGCGTGTATGCTCTGGGGTTAATGTCTGGGCAGAGTGTATGATCTGATGCAGGTCACTCTCCATAAGGTCCAAAACGACGTACCTGCACACAGGAAAGGGAAAGGGTCAAATAAGCAAGGTAAAGACTCCGCCCACTACAGTAATTTTGTTTTATTCACATATTTAAAAATAATTCAAGTAGTTTAAAGGTCGACTTTTGAGAACCGTGCTGAAAATAGTGTTCTTATTATGTTTGTCCTAAATAAGCATCTTTAGTTCATTCAGTTCCTCCATGATGTCGCAACGTTGCAACTGTCAACAAAAAATTTGCCAAAGAAAATGTATTCAAAGGAATAAATCCTGTTGTCCTGGTAATATGATTAATTTGGGATGGCTACATTTTTTAATGCATATTAATCTCTTTTGAATTTATATTGCAATATTGCAACTTCCTGGAGGGACAGTTTATTAAAAGTTGGTCCAATTTATTAACACATACAATGTAAAAGCTTTAAACTTGAATGAAAAATATAAGAGTGGAGTAAGGACAACATTTATCTTAGTTTAATTTAATCAGTTAATTAAATTGCAACATGATGAGGTAACATCCATTCAGTTAATTTAAGATTCCAGTTTTTTACTGGTTTATATATTAAACTTACACTTTTTGCAACTGCAATTCTCTGGGGTTAATAAAGTCTTTTTCATTTTCTGGTCTAAGGTGCTGCATGTGTTAGTTTCTATCTGAATTACTATAAAGAGAAAAAGTACATACACAGATTTGAAAGCAGAGTGAGGAAGGTTTGGCTGCAGGATGTCCTTGATGGCAATAATATTGTCATGTTTGAAGTGCTTGAGAATCTTCAGTTCTCTTAATGTGCGTTTGGCATTTGTGACCACTTCAAAAGCATTGGAGATCTTCTTTATTGCTACCTGCTGGCCTGCGACAGGTAAATGTAAAGCAGAGTTAGACCGTCACTCTCAACTGATAACAGATTTTTGCATTCAGTACGACTTCAACAAGGAGAACAATTTCTGTTGCCTCTTTAATAAATCAGACCTACCATTGTCCCTTCTTCTGGCAGAGGAAACAACACCATAGGCCCCAGTGCCGATGGTTTCTATGATGTCATACTCATCTCCAACGTCAAACTTCACATCAAGAGAGTGTGCTTTAAGCAAAGCTAGGTTTTTTGCTGCTGTGCTGGTGTCCGTGGGGTTGCCTGTTGCTTCAACTTCCTGCCGGTTCTGATTTTCTCTGCTTTTGTCGGTGGACATCCTTTCAGGAGAAGCCCCACCTTGGTCATTTTTACTATTTCTTCCTTCTTTGGTTGACATTCTTCTATAAAGATATATCAAATTTAGAGGGATACAGTGATATCTTCCATAGGCTCTAAATTGCATTGCACACAGATACTATATTGCTGTAAAGCGTGTTTACTATAACTACAGTTATATCACAAAGTACGATCTCTGAAAATGGGCTCTGAAAATGGAGCATTTTAAATGACATTAATTAGACAGTATTATGTCCTGAAATAACTGTTAATTCACTTGTGGTTATTTTCATCAAATGAAAGAAATAGTACTATATAATAAATATTAAGGTGGTGCACCAGCATTTAATGAGGATGCCAATAGCATTTGACCAATTGGTTATATACAGTTTAGTTTATTTCAGTCATATATATACTTCAAAGCAGCAAAGAAAAGAGAAAAACATTACAAACTGACTGAAAACGGCTCAGGCAGAAGCAAAGCTACTAAATGCCCGCCTACTATGCATCTCAAACTGCACAATTCATGGTGTCAAATGGGAATAAAAGTAACAAGGACAGCCTCATATGCTGTTTTAATAGAAGCAATATGGATTTTACTGGTAAGATGGATACGAGTTGTCTGATGTATTTTAATCTGGGTGTATCACACAAGTAGTACAGACCACCTAAATGATTGTAAAATCACTTTGTTCAATAATCATTACCTGGAGCCCAAAAGATCAACCACATGTTTATTATCTAGTAAGTCAGTGGTTCTTTAGGTGTAATAGCCACACATTTAAATTGGTTTAAGTTAGAAGAAAAAAGACAAGGAAACAATAATAATAACAATCCCAAACTTATTATTCTCTCAAATGTAAAGGCGGGCATTTCTCTTTTGAATGCCGATACACTTGCAGTGTGACAATAAACCAAGAGACAAGGCGAGACCAAGTGGCTGTTCAGCAACTTCACACCCACAGGCCTGTAGAGCACATAACCTGTAGCTTTTAACATCTTCAGCATAATACCAGGAAAGCAAACTCAGGAGTAGCTGACAGAAAGGCCATGTTAGTGTTTGTACTACACAGTCATTTAGAGCTAACTACATGATAAAGACAAAACCTTACCCACTTCTGGACGCAGGGGCGTAGGCTAGTTAACGTTACCTGAAGCTCTGGCTTCAATAAGCCGTTAAACCATGTCTATTTACGCTAAATAATGAAACTGCACCGCACAAGTACGTGTTTTCAAAAATCGTATCATTCTTTCAACTTGTGAAGCAACCACAACATCCGTATAAATGTCTTTTTAATCCCGAACTAGCACGATTATCTCTTGTTTTGTCTGCCGCTTCCTCAAACAGTTCCGTGATTGGGCTTGAGTGCCACCGGACGGACCAATCACATGAGGGGAGCTTGGAGCAGCTGTCCAATAGGAACACATGACGTGTTGGGAGGCGGGGCATTAAGGTAGACGACTGGGTCTCTGTGATTTTATTTATTTCTTCATTTTTGGGTGGTGACGTTGTTTTAGGCCATTTTTAATTGCCCCAGGAAGTCTACATTTGGTCAAAATGACCTGTAGTTGCATAAAAGCGAACATGATCTAAGAATGACTGTAACTCCTTTTATATATCATGGAATTAGAAAGAAAAGAATGAACAAAAAGAGGTTTAAGGTTACTAAGATGATATCTTTTTCCGCATTAAGCACTGTGCCGTTGAAAAATATATCCATGTGGTTTTTATGCTTTATGTGAGGGAATAATGGTGAAACTACCTTAAAACCGGATCCAGATTAACTGATATTATTTTGTGTGCATCCTTAAAACAAACAACGACAAGAAGGGGAATAAACACAGTTAACTTAAACTCAAATGTTTGGAGTTCTCCTCAAATATAATGTATTGTGCAAATTAAAGTATTTGCATTGAATGCAATTGGTTGCTCGTTTGCTTAGTTGGCTGATCGTCACTTTTGTTTTCATAATGACGCTTATTTCTTTATTTCTGAATAATTCTTTCAAAAGAAAATTAAGTTTTCGCCTGTAATCATATATGAATCATTGTAAATTGACACTATGGCGTGGTGGCGTCCATGAACTTTGGGGGAGTTGTTCCCATTCTCCCACAGGACCAAACAGACTGAAGTCCACAACAGCAGACTCCACTCTGACTGGCTCAACATCTGGATCACAGCGTCCAATCACAACCAGGTACATAAATCATCTAGACCAATGAGAAATGAGATTCTGACTTTCAACACGTCTACCTTAGTAGTAGGAGGACACTTCGGTGAAGCCTGGAAGAAAACCTTATCTGATTGCGGCGTTTTCTGGATTTATTTCAACGCCCCTATCCCGTTTCCACATGGCTGCCACTCGGGGTTTGCCGACGTGGGAAAGAAAAGTGCGCATTCTTTTGTGCTTTTTCGGTTTGGTTTTGTCCGTCTATGCTCTTCACGTGGAGCTCTCCAGAGAGAGAGATCCAGATTACAGGGCGATGTGCGACCTGGGGGCGTCAGTGAGCTGCTCCAAAGTTTTTACTTCCAGGTATGACTACATTCCTCCGGTTGCGTTGTCACGCTGCTCACCTGCAGAATCCACTACACGAAAGCGACAGTTGTTGCATATTTGGCGCAATTCTTTTCTGACTTTGTATATCTTATGATTTTCCATCCCTTCATTCATTGCCACGTGTTACAAATTCCCCTGGGAATACCAGAGCTGGTGTCTGTGAGAAAGAGGAAAAAAATGTATTGCCTTAATTGTTATTTCTTTCTTTTTGGCAGATGGGGACGCGGTTTTGGTTTGGTCCAATTCTTTGTGGCCAAAGACAGCCCTCTGAACCAACCCAACAGTGTGCTTGGCATCATCTTTTACACACTGCAGCTGGGCCTTGGTTAGTCTATGATTTGCCCTCTGAAAATTACAGTGTTTTCAGACCATATATTTTCAGTTTTCATAGTTTGGCCTGCATGCCAGCTATTTAAGATTACATGGTGATGTTTTTACTTTTATCTGAAAATGAAATCCTCCATTTGTCTTGATTGCAGGATTCTCCATGTCTAAAAAGGCAGCACTGGCTTTGGTGCTCTCCTCCTGGGTGTCCATAGGTGGTTCACTTTATCTTGCATCTATTCTGGCCTTTGTTCTGGGAGATTTCTGCATGGTTTGTGTGTCGACGTACATTGTCAATTTCGCACTGCTCTACACCAACCTGAAGCGAAAGAGAGCAATTGAAGAACTGAAGGAGAAGGCTGGGTAGAAAATGCAACCTGTGAAATTCAGCACGATCTTTTTAGGTAGGCATAAATCTGGGACTTCACTGGAAATGAAAAAAAAAACTTTTTACTACAGTTTATTTAGTAATTTCAAATCATTAAAACATGAAGATTTCAGCTGAAACTCTTGGGAAAAACTGTTTTTTAAATATGTTTTTGCGATTCAAAATTGTTTTTTAACACTACCTCATGATGCTTTATCAGTATATTATGAGCGATGCAATTACTCAGATCCACCACCAGATGGAGCTAAATGCTTGGTTTTGAGTTCAGGTCAATTCAAACCGGCTTTTATAGACGGATTTCAAAGTTTCAGTACTTGCAATGGCGAATCATGCTTTTGAAGATGACCAGGTATACTTTCATCCATGCATTTAATCAGATTACACAATAAATCACAAAAACTAATTAAAAAAAACAGCACAAAAGATTCATATAATGTGTTTTATACGTAAGACAGAAAATATAGACTTTTTTTTATTTGTAAGGCTTCTCATTTGTCATAAAGTTATCATTAACAATAAAATTATGCTGACTCTGTTTCCAAGTTTTTTATGTTTATAACATTTATAATTGACAGAACATTAATCAACTTATAAACCTGTGACCCAAAATGACATGCCAGCTTCCCTTTTTTTTGCTCAAATGCTCCTCCATCTTTTGTTCGGTGTGACCCATGCTACTCTGCATGAAAAACCTTCACCATTGATGTCATTTATTAAGTTCAGAGTGAAGCTATTACTGCAGCTTGTATATATGCACTACAACGTGACTACAGAGCAGCACACTTGTAAACAGTTTCAATCACATAGAGAAGTGTAAAAGTCTAAGGAGCAACACTTCAATGCGTAAGTAACACTTTTCAGCTCACACCTACTGCCTACATTGCGTTTGCTGTAGGTGTGACTGAGATGATTCACACTAACATTTCATGCATATAAATATTTCAGCTACATAATGGTTTTGGTGAGTGGGGACCACAGATACCAGTGAGATATGAAATGGTGGCCCTGAAGGTCCTGGTCATTGGGCTGCCTGAAACGGTGTGGGGTAGGGGTTGGCAAGTTTGGTCCCAAAGAGTAGCTATCCATCAAGTTCCAGATGTTTCAAGCTGAACTTGTTGGATTCATTTAACTGGAATCAGTTGTGTCAGAGCAGGAAAACATCGGAAACCTGTTTGTCTACCCCAGGTGTAGAGGATATAAACTTAAATCCTGCTTAATTTGTATCAAACGATGAAGACATTAGTATTTCTGATTTTATCAAAGCATCTGGTCATTATTATTTTGAATGTCCATTACTGAAAAGTGCTTGAGCTGAATTAAAAAGGTAATTTACTGAAAACTGGGCCATACAGAGCACATGGCAGGCCAGAAGCCACCAGGACAGCCGGCCAAACATACAATCTAACCCTGATCCTAAGTACGAACCAGTTTGTCACCTTAAACTGTAATAATTTACTTCACTTTATGGGGACTTGCTTTTTGCTCGGAAGTGGAAAATGACGTGTGGTAGCACTTTCTGAGTTCTTCATGTCTGATTCTTAATAAACATTCACAAGACTCATGAAATCATGTGTTCATGTGATTCTGTATGAACTGTAAACATATGCAGTTATGTGAAATTACATATGAATGGTCATACAACGGAGAATGTATGAGCTGTGCTTGCAGGATGAAAATAAGAAGTTGTGTGAGAAAGTTGTGGGTGTGTGCTTTTAAAGAGCTTTATGAATATTGTATTATACTGTATGGTGCTGCCAAGTCCCTCCAACATTCCCTTATCCGCCACCCATGATTAACTTCCTCACAAAGCTGTGGTTTTCGTTTTAATGCTCTGGAAATTTGAAGGAAAACTTTAACTTTACAAGTGAACCCCAACCGTGAGGCTGCATTTTTTTAACTTCCTGGTTAAATTAGTTATTTAGTTTCTGGTTCGCTTCTTAGCAATTTGTTCACCTGAAGCTGCATGGAGGCTCACAAACAGCTGACATGACTTTTGACCTAAGTTCACCTAAATGTAGCGATGAATATGCCTAAAGCATCAGCGTAAATATCCTCACACATGAAAAGCTTTTATTGGCTCAGACTTATCTGTAGTTTTAGCCTTTTAGTCTTTGAGACTGAGGTCATTCTGATATATGAGGAAATAAAAGCATCATCAAGGCCTCTTCACTCCTAACCAGATGGCGGGGCGTTTGAGTTGATAAATGTCATCGGAAAATTCACACGTTAAGAGCTGTGAAAATGCATGGTATCACTGACTCCCCTCACCAATCAGTCTTGCTGTGTTACAGTGGCTGATGCTTTTAACATTTTTTGAGTCAGTGTGGTGGTGAGTGGTTTGGGTTTTGGCTAAAGAAGGGAGGAGTGAAGCTTTGGTTCAAGGAACTGCAGGGGGTGAAACATATTGACAAGCTGCAGCCTTTTGATAATCACCTGTCTTTAACCACAAATGTGTGCTGAGGCAGAAAGCCCCCCCCCCATGATCTCATCATCAATGACTTATCATGATGAAAGCATCGTTTTTAGTCTGTTCAACCACAAATTTGCAGTAGGAAGTGGAGAACATGTCGGCTGTTGTATGAGGCTCGTGTGACAACTGATTAAATCATGGTTCTAAGAAACACAACAGTCTATCACCACCTGATTTACTGGCATTGTTAATCAGAATGACAAATAGATGATCTGATTGTAGTTTAAGTGTTTGCTGTTCAGGATGGATAGGTCAATTGCAGAGTTGTTACCACCGATGTACTAAAATATGTCAAAATACAACATTTACTTAAAAAATTACTGTATCGTTCCAGTTCATCACTAATGGAACACGTCTTCTTGCAAACAAATGGTGAACAAATAAGGAGACTAAGCAGAATAACAAACAACTCTTGCCGACACACTGATGCATGTGTTACTGAATGTGACTTAAAAACAAAAAAAGAATGCAAATATTCAGGAACTTACTCATAATCTTTTCCTGTGCATCTGTCCAATTGCATATTTTGACACACGCATAAAAGACCTTTTTGAAATGCAACATACCACAACGGGATGTTTTTCTGCCTTTGCTCCTAACATGATCACATTTTCTAGAAAAATATTTTTGCTGTATTATACTGTCAAATCAGTAATTTGAGTTCATTCGTGTTGTCTGTCCCAGTTAAACAGTAAAACTCATTCTTCGTTTAGGTTTGTCACTGATGATGATAAAATCCTAGTTAAGTTTGTCTATTTGTGGCCCTGAGTGTAACTCCTACCTCCTTACTTTGCCCAAATTTTGTAAAAACCTTCATCCAAATGATGTGGTAACTATGCAATATTATAAAAATAAAACATACAACAATCCAATATAATGTGAAAAAAACCTTGAAATATATAACCATGTGATACAAGTAATTATGCAGTGAACATAAACGTAAGTAAAAAAACTATTAATGGAAAAAAGACTTAGTCACTTGCTTTGATATTTTTCATAATTAAATACGATGTGACTAATCAGGATAAACAGAATGATTTCCTGACTTGACGCAGACTTCAGCATTGGCTGGCGGCTCACTCAGATCCACATACATGATGAAATCTCTTCCATCATGGGAGCCATTGCGTTTTGAAGATACAGACATGCACCGTTGCACGCCTTTCACATTTGCACAGAACTGGTTACAATCCTTACCCAGTCAGTCTCTGCACTTACTTGTACCTTAACTTTAAGGGAAATTAAACGGTTGCTCATTCACTCAAAAAGAATGGATGATTTCTTTTTCCATTTCTTGAATGTGGGTGTGATAATTAGGTAGGTACCAAACGTAGGTTTGGTCTTAACATTGGTAGGGACAATATAACAGCATAATCTGCGTTTATACTTTTTGCTGGGGATGAGACGTTAATAAGACATAACAGATTGGGTGAACGTGGTCAAGGCTACATTTCTCACTAATTAATCATTGGGCTTAATGATCAATGCAAAATAAATCTGTATTGACACTTTCATCTGTATCGGTTCACCTGATACACGGTTTGATTCAAACCTTTGTTGTAAAAAAGTACTAAAAAACATTTACAAAGAATCCAGACATTTATTCTGGAAGTTATTAGCAAATTTAAATTGCAATAATTGAACATAACTTAAATTACATTAACATACACAATAAATACAAACTTGTTAATAATGTCTTAACTATCCATGTGAGGGAAAAATGGACCGGCACATACAGCTAGTAAAAAGGGGTAAATGAAAATAATTCACTTAATAATGGTAGGGTCTGTTTCTATCCGCACAACATATGAGAAGACAATCCAAATTACATATGTAACTGGGCTCATTATATAATATGAATAAGGTTGCTTAAAAGTTGGTGGGGACAATTTGAGCCTCATGAAAAGTTGGTAGTGTTATGTCCCTACCGTCCCTATGCAAGCCTACGCCCTTATGAAAATTCCTCAATCAAGTCTCTCTTGCATCTTTTTTTGACGCAGAAACATATGTGCCTGCGTTTGCACTCTGCCTTTCATTTGTTGTTAGGGGAACTTCTGTTGCTGTTTGTCTGCGAAGGAACACTTACACTTTGACATCTTATAAGCAGCAGAAGTATTTGTGCAGCTCTGCTGTCTGTTCCATCTGTGAGAGGAAAAGAGCATCCACAAGCCAGCATCTCCATTAGGACAGCAAGTGCTAGAAAGGCTGCTGTATTCCATGCAAATCAGTTTTAACACATGCCTACCGTTCCCATGAAAAACCATTAAAAGAAAGACTGTTCGCCCATTTTTATTTGATGTAGGATTTTCACAGCTGCATTGCTGTATTTTTTGTTTCATACAGCGCCAGATGTTTTCTACTGGTAAAACATCCGCCTGCAGGCTGACCAGTTCAGCACCGAGTCTCTTCAGTGAAGCCGTGCTGTTGTGATTGATAGAGTATGTGGTTTAGCATCATCTTGCTGAAATATGCAAGGACTTCTCTGAAAGAGATGTTGTCCGGATGGGAGCAGATGTTCCTCTAAAAGCTTTATGTGCTTTTCAGTACGGATGGTGCCTTCACAGAAGTGCAAGCTGCTGACACAGAAGACGGTAAAGCCATCTCATCAGAGATGCAGGCTTTGAACTTTCCTCTAAACAAGCTGGATGGTCCCTGTCCTGTTAGCTCCACAGACTATGTCGCCTCTGGTTTCCGAAAATAATTGATTTACAGTACATAAAATGTTTTTTGTACTTTGTCTCAGACCATTTTGAATTAGCTTTGGTACAAAGGAAACTGCCCATTCTGGATAATGCACTCTATGTTTCTTTTTTGCATTCGTAGTAGAATTCAGCCGGCACATGTGAATTGCATGGTCAGCTTTTTTCATAGTGATTCAGAAAGTGTTCCTGAGCCCAAACAGTAATTTCCTGTGAGGGGACTATTTCAAATGCGACCAAAATTATAAGCATCCAGTTTTGACCGCCTTGTCCCATGCACACAGAGATTCCTCCTGATTCTCTGAAACTTTTTATGTTATTATGCTCTATTAGATCAGATGATCCCATGTTTGGTCCTTGCGAACTACAATCTGTTTTTGGCTTCTTTTGTTCAAATAAAAGTAAAAAAGCAATTACACACTGCACAATGTGGATGCAAAATGAGATAGAAGTGATAGATGAGGAAACAACCCAATATTACACATTCTCACCCAAACAAGGCAGCAGATGCCAAGCTGGAATATAATTCATAGAACAGAAAAATAAGATGTATGGCTTGCACACAGCAAGAATTTCCTTGTTGCTGCTTCATTGCACCAAAGTGATGCTTCAAGCACAGCATCACTAGGAAAAGTCAAACCTGATAGCAACTGGGATAAGCTGCCGCACACATCACAACATCCTATTATATCATAACAACATCATGAGCTTCAAAACAAGTGTGACTGATGGTCCTGAGGTGTTTTATCTGTGAAAGATTATCTATCTATCTATCTATCTATCTATCTATCTA
>JAVQJG010032902.1:0-11492 GCA_036024015.1 Craterocephalus amniculus
AAATCATTTAATTGTTGAATTTGAAATTATATTTAGTAATACATATTTTTATTTCACAATTGATTAATCAGCATGAAAATGTAGTATTGCTTTTTCGATGACCCTCCTGGTCCTCCATATGTTACCACTAATATATTAGCCTATTATGATGATCATCATCATTGTCAATATCATTATTACACTGTCATTATGCCTCCAAATAACTCTGCTCAGTTATTTTTGTCCTTTGGTGGATTCCCTACTTAAACCGTACCGTAAAACGTGGTGTTAATGCGCAGCTAGCGAATGACTGCTTTCTATACAGTAGTTCAACTCTCCAGGGTTCCGCTTTATATTTTTATTGTAGCGTTTTGTTGTTTTATTTTGTTTGCAGTGTTATTTCATCGTGACGGTTACACAGATATTTCTTCCATGTGCTAACAAATGTTTGACCGCAGGTTTTTTTTCCCCAAATGATAAAGGAAGCAAACTTGTGTTGGTAGTCATTAGGAATATGTTTCTAAACGTCTTGAAGGACTTTTCTAATCTCTTTCCTGGATGTGGGGAAGAACAGGGGAGCGAGGGCGTGCGTTCACAATTCAAAATTAAAACGATTTGTACTGAACATCTTAATGTTAATGTCTTTGGCCATATTTACATGATGTTAGCGAACGCACCATCGCCAGGGATTCGGCTTACTCAGCCGTAATAGACCGAGGAGAGGCGCGATAAAACCACGGCGTGGAGGATCAGAGAGGATGCATTGACTGCAGGCCAAAAATGAGGGAAACTAAGAATATGTCTGAGTCCCCGTCTCAAGCGGGCAAGGAAATACCGGCTAAAAAACAAAAACTGAGCAGTGATGAGAACAGTAACCCCGATTTATCCGGAGACGAGAACGTAAGCTCGAGTTTCTACCATCGTAACCCCGCTGTTTTGGCGGGTTAGCTACGTGCTATAGTAGCCGTATAGCCAGATGTAACCTTTGCTAGCATCATTGTCCAGAAAAACCAGCATGCCTAACACACCTGCAGCTGTGCTGGTATTCACTGTAAACCAGTTTACCATCTACAGCATCTGGTCAACAGTGACGTTTATGTTATTTCAGCTGCACGAGCGCTAATGTTGTCCTTCACGTGCAAGATTAGCCGCAGATGGAGCAGCGGGGTTAACCGGGGCGATACGTGTGGTTTTCACTAAATGTAAACAATGAAGAATAATAAGTTGTATATTTGTATGCTTTAAGTTAAATATAACTACACTCTGATGGTATTTTCATATAGGCTTATTTGGAGTGAGCCGTTCCCAAAATGAGTCCGTATCAAAGCATCTTTGTGTTGTGCTTATTTATCTATCACTTTTCAGCCGAAATAATTAAAATAAAAATACTAAACTATCCCAAAAGTTCAAGGAAGAGTTGACAAAGATCCATAGAGAGGCATGATGTCAGCTTCAGACACCAGATACCATTTCCTTTGCTTTCCCAACATATGGAAATGATCTTGGAGACAGTAACTTGCTGCACTCACTGTTATATTTCTGTTTGTTTGTAAACCCTGACAGCACACCAGACACTAAGTTCCACAAAACCTCAAATTATCAGACTACAAAAAACATAAAGAACTATTATCTATTATAAGCGTTGTTTAATTGCTTTGTAACCCATGTTTTACATGTTGCAGTGTAAATAACGCTAATAAATCTGCTTACTTACTTGTAGGATGATGCTGTCAGTGTTGAGAGTGGGACCAACGCCGAGCGCCCCGACACACCCACCAACACGGCCAACGCTCCGGGCAGGAAGAGCTGGGGAAAGGGCAAGTGGAAGTCCAAGAAGTGCAGATATTCCTTTAAATGCGTTAACAGCCTGAGGGTGAGTTCACTGCAAACCACGAACACACCTCCAGCAGCGAGTGTGAGGACTGAGTGATGGTCCCGATGTGTTTCAGGAGGACCACGGTCAGCCGCTGTTTGGAGTCCAGTTTAACTGGCACAGCAAGGAGGGAGACCCGCTGGTGTTTGCCACAGTTGGGAGTAACAGGGTAACTTATCCGTGTTTTCTTGTCTGTCTTAATGTTGCCAACTCTGGCTATAACGGCTTATGGGGATGGGTGATTACAACATTTTTCCTTTTGATATGACCATTAGTTTATTGTACTTTTTTATAGATTTTTATATCATTACTTTTCACTTAAAATAAAATCACATAAAGTTATTATATAATAAAGTGTGCTTTAAAGGGATACCGTGTAACTTTTAGACACCATGGGCACTAAACTTAAAACTTCCAACAAACCTCTCGTCACTGTTGCAGAATTAAACCGCCTCCACCGTTTTCACCTTCTTACTTCGTTTAGCCATGATAAACTCAATCGAAGAGGAGGACAAAGTAGCACAAAGCAGAGCCCTCTGTGTTTATAGAAAGGGAACCATAAAGGAAAGAGCTGCAGGTCACATGATCCTATGAGTCGGACAGATTCCTGCAAAGTTATAATGTCTGGTTTCTGAAGAGGGCAGCTCTCTCGGAGCACTGACATGTGTATTACCGTACAAATACTGTATATTGACAACAGAAATTCTCCATTATTATGCACATTAAGCTGATATGTGGGGCAACAGTTAGACAGTATCACTATAACATTTGAAATGTAGATATTCATGAACATGAATACTCAAAAGAAATAAGCTAAATATATCAATGAGTAAATGTTTTTCTTCTCAAAATAACAAAGATAATTAATCTACAAATCTAACATAAAATCTATTTAATTTGATTTAAAAGTGCTGCAGAGCCTGCATTATCAGTTTGGTGTGAAAGCAGAACATTCCCACTAACACCGGCAGCATCATGATGACCTGTGATAAGCTGGAGGAGACAGGACAGCATTGGTTTATACCTCGGTTGCATCATCCATCCCTACCTGTAGCTCCTCTGGGAAGCCGTCTCTTCTCCTCCTACATCATCTGCACAACTTTTTCATTTTATCAGAAGATTTTTGAACAGTGTGATAGTAAAATTATCTTAAATCATGGTGGAGGCACAGGTTGATCTTGGTTTCCCTGAAATAACCTTTTAATTTGTCTTTCCTTCTCCAGGTAACTCTGTACGAGTGTCACTCTCAGGGAGAGATAAGACTCTTGCAGTCTTACGTTGATGCAGACGTATCCTTCCACCTGACTCCGTCAAATAGATCCTGTTAGTTTATGTGTTTATGCCTCATAAAATATTTATATCTCAGTTCTGTTCTATATGTCTTGTGTCTTGACAAGAATTTGAGCCTTTTTCCCCCAATCCGAAAGTTCTGTAAGTTTAGCGGATGGATATAAATCTGGTAGTTTTCTTAATGCTTGTTCAAAGGCAGATGAGAACTTTTACACGTGCGCCTGGACCTACGACACCAGCACAAGTCACCCCCTGCTGGCCGTAGCCGGGTCCCGCGGCATCATCCGGGTCATCAACCACATCACCATGCAGTGCGTCAAGGTACCTCAGTCCACGGATCCTTCACCACTTAATTAATTAATGGAATGGAATTTTGTAGAACAATGAGAAAAATCTTTAGGAAATCTCAGGTTGATGGATGTTGGGACATCTCTCCCCCTCCCCTCCTCCTCGTGTGTGCGCGCTGAGCGTATGTGTGTTCGGCTGTGCACACTGACTTATTCACATCTCCCTTGATTTTTTACTTTTCTGCCAATCATCATTAATGTGGGAAAAACACACTGCACATTAAAAATGGCTTAAATGAGCAGAAACATAATGCAACGCTGCTGCATCTTCTGCAGAAAACTTCTGGCTGCAACATGAGATGCTGCTTTATTCTCAGCCAGCACCGCTCACAACACAACACAACACGCTTCTTCTGCTCCTGTTTATTCTCCATTTTCACCCATAAAGCAGGCCTTAACGTCAGTAAGTAGCTTCGGCGTTGTAAAGATGGGCAGAGTAATTAGTTAGATTTGTTGCTACTGAAAAAAGTAGCGCCGTTAATAATGACGTTTATTCTAACGCCTTATTCCATCACCTAAATATCACCAGGCCCCCTAAATACTTTTGTCTGCATTCTACAAGAGCAGAGAGAAGCAGTGAGAAGTGATGAATGAGTTTCTATCCCTGCAATCAGACGTCGTATCATCCCAAACCAACGCTGGATCCTCCTCCTTTTGGCTAAAAATGAGCTGCTACATATTCCACATTACATCGGTATAATACAGCCTCTGCTGCTTTTTTAAATTTATTTATTTTTTCTTTTCATCCTCCGCTGCTGCTGGGGTCGCCACTGCTTCATTATTTCCCATTATTCAGCTCCGACGACACCCCTCCGGTGCTGCCTCTTCCGCTACGTCAGCAAGATGGCGTCCTTTTAGTGTGCATAGTGCTTCGTTCTGCACTGGATTTTAGAGCATTTTTAGGGCAGAATCCGGGAGCTTTGCAGTGACTGGATTTAAGTTGCAAGTGCGCTGATTGAGACGCGGCCAGAGCCTGTTTACACAACCATCAAATTAGCTATGCAGGAGTAATCAGATTACTGTAATAAACTGATCTGGGGTCTCATTTATAAAACTGCGTAGGATTCTTACTAAAAGTGTACGTACGCCCAAAATCAAAAGTTGGCGTACGCCAAAAAATATTCTGATTTATAAAACCGTGCGTACGCAAAGATCAAAGCAATTTCTCTTTATAAATCACACTCTTCCTGGAAGTTGGCGCAGCTGAATTTGGCTCATGCTCCGCCCACTACACACCCACATTCTGCCATAAATAGTCAATGCAAAGCACCTCAGCGTGTATTAAAATTAGCCGGCTGACGGATGTTGTGTTTTAGGAACTATGGCAACTGCAGGGAAGCGAAACGAAAAAACGGGACTTCACCACGGAAGACTTATTGATCGAGGTGGAGAGCCTAAAAATCATTTTGTTTGGAAGTTACAGCTGTGGCGTGACAGATAAGAGGAAGTGTTATACAGTCAAAAGTTACCACTTTTTACTCTGAGTGGGGCAAAGCGGACCATGGCTGAGATTAAAAATAATTGCTCATAGCTCACCTGTGCAGAATAAAACCTGTTACATCCTCCACGAGAGGCTGAGAATTTGTTCTTGTTCTCATGGCT
This sequence comes from Craterocephalus amniculus, assembly GCA_036024015.1. Lineage (NCBI taxonomy): Eukaryota > Metazoa > Chordata > Actinopteri > Atheriniformes > Atherinidae > Craterocephalus > Craterocephalus amniculus. The sequence goes on from JAVQJG010032902.1 coordinate 5,092, forward strand.
GCAACAGCTAGAAAAATGTTTGTTTTTTCGGCATGTCAGACTTCAGGAGAAGCAGCGTGCGGGACGAGGCGGGGGTTACTGCGGGGCTTGTCTGTGTCTCTCTTTGCAACGAGCCGGATGATCCGGTTTTTTATTATTTTATCTGAAACTTTGTGGGTGACACTGCAGGGCTTAGCACGCGGCTGTAGGCCTATCAGTGTCTTTATTTGCTGTGTTGGAAACGTTTTTGTACTTTCTCCCCACCTTGATCAGCTGTTAATTACAGCTGTTCATTTGTCCTGCACCAGTAGAAATGTGGAAGTCACTACGTCCCTGTCATGCTTTTCACTTCAAATGTCTGACTAATCACGCTCCACTTCTCGTACCCCTTTGAGAAAAGAGTTCGGCCAGATAGATGTGTTAAAAAGTTGTCTCAATCACGTCTGGCGAGAACAAAATAAAGTTGCCGACACAGACGGGGTTTGAACTCCGCCCGACAAAACTGAAGTTCTACACTCTAACCAGTGCGTCACAGCAATACTTGTAAGTAGGCCGCCAGAGCATATAATTTATGAAAAATATGATGACAGGACCCCACGCTGCCACAAGAGGATTCTTGATGCAGTGTGTTGTCAATTCCCCACCTCTCCACCTGTGCCGCCAATTCCCCCAGCCTCCAAAATCAGCGTACGCATGGGTCAGAGCTGGCGTGAAGGACCGCACATTCTCACGTCAAGTATGTCTTTTATAAATCACAACCTTTGCGTGAAAGGAGGCGCACGCCAGTTTCAGGCCCCATTTTGTGCGTACGCAACGGTTATAAATGAGACCCCTGATCTGTTTACATTCTCCCCTCTTTTACGGGTTAATTTCCGTGTACTTTCCTGTTCCATCAAAATATCCGGGCGTTGTTGAGCACGGCGGTCTGAGCGTTAGCTGCTAATGTTAGAGGTAATGACCTCATTAATAGTGTTGTTTCCCCCCCCCATCCCGCTTACCAAATGCACCGCTACACTTACAATGAAATACGCAAAGAATTGAACTAGGAATTAGATTTGTTTACCATAGAAATATTATTTTAGTTACTGCTGCTATATTAAAGATCCAAAGATGAGCTGATTTTGAAAGACTTTATCCTTCGTATTTAGAAGGTTTCAGACAGTTTTCCAGCCTTTCGTTTGGATTTTATCCTCCTTCGCCAACAAATGGTTATCATTCAGTGCTATTTCAAAACTTTTAGCTTGGTGTTATCAAGTTTATGGAGATTTTTGCAGATGTGCACATATAAAAACACTAAATTGCTCACATAAATGGATCTCTCAGACCCGGTGTGCATGTAAACAGGCGTGTTCACTGCCTCATTTATGCAAACTCGTCTAGTTCAGAGACCACATATGGTGCAGTTTGATCTGAAGTGGGCTGGACCAGAAAATTAACAACTTTTGAAATAATGGAAACTTCACATTTTTCTCTTTATTTCACTGTAAAGAAGTACAAATGACCTCGTTTTATAGTCTAAACTTTTAGAAAACACTAACAATCTGAATTTTCTTCCATAATATTTAGCTTCAGTTACACATTTACATTTTAATTCATTTGAATATTTTTTGTTTAATATTGTATAGATAAAATAATTAAAATATAAAATAATAATAAAATGTGTTAATCTTTAAACAAATATATATTAGCATACAATAAATTTGATTTAGTCATTTTTAAATTTGAGATTTGTTATCATAGAATTTATTTGATATAAAACCTATTAATATTTTTGTGTACATTTTTCCTTTTAGTTTTCTTTATTGACATATTTACTTCATTTTATATTTTCTTAATGACACAAGTATTACAGCTAACAGATCACAATGGATCAAAAAACAATTACAATTATTTTAATTACAGGTATTTGTACTTAAGAATATTCAGTATTTCACATTTTGATTCTGCGGGCCAGATTGGATCCTTTGTCGGCCTGGTTTTGGCCCCTGGGCCGTATGTTTGACATCCCTGGTTTACATGAACAAACCATGTATGAAAAAGTCCTGTCTGTATGTTTGCAGCACTACGTCGGTCACGGGAACGCCATCAATGAGCTCAAGTTTCACCCGAGGGATCCAAACCTCCTCCTGTCCGTCAGCAAAGGTAAACGGACGCTGACGAACCTTCGGTGTTGCTCGTTACGCTGCAGCAGAGGTTTCCTGTGGACTTCATCTCCATCGCAGAGAGAATTATTTTAATCAGCGTGGGGTTGGCAGGTGGACTTTTTAATCGGAGAGGAAGCAGATGAAGTAAAGATGAATTTTCCTGCTGTTGCTAGGTGACAGTAATGAGCCTCTGCTCCTACATGAAGAGCATCAGGACCGGTTTCATGAGGAAGCGTTGCTCTTCCTGTTGTTGCTCTTTCATTTAAATGTAGGAAAATGTTGGTGGTTAAGTTTTAGATTTAGATAATCTATCTTGAAGTGAAAATAATCAGATTTTTTTTCTGTTGATGGGACTAATATTCTGCTTCCTCAGATCACGCTCTGCGGCTGTGGAACATCAAGACGGACACGCTGGTGGCCATATTTGGAGGCGTAGAAGGTCATCGAGATGAAGTCCTGAGCGCTGTAAGTCTTTGGATTGTTAATAAACCACATTTTCCTCTGGTTACTGGGAGAAGAACATCTTGATGGGTGTAGAGTTGCAGGCTGATAACGCTGAAATCCCAGCAGTGCAGTCCTCATCCTGGCCAGCAGGTGGAGACAATATCACAGGAGGCACTGCATGCTGACATTTACAATCATTTAAACTTTATTTAGGTTTGATGAACAACCATCACACAGCTGTCTCTCCAGCTTCAGCAATACATCTAGGGAAAACATGATTGACAGCAAAGGGCCCAGCATGCTGTCAGGATGTCTGTTTTCCTCAATATGATTAAAAAGATAGTTGGTTCATATTATTGAATCATGGACTGAGATGTGGTGGCTGTGGAGGCCGTTGGAGTCCAGTGGACTCATTGATCTGAGTTTTGTGACATGGAGCATCATCCTGCTGGAAGCAGCATCAGAAGATGCTCCTCTGTGTGCTAATGACACAAGTCAGGATGGATCTATGTTTTTGTGATGTTTACATTAAATTCTGACCGTACTGTCTGAACAGGAGGGGCGCTTGTACCCGTGTTGTGTGTTTATTCTGCATATTTTGGCTGGAACCAGTGCTTACTGGACTTCCTGTTGCCTTTCTATCATCTCCAACCAGTCTTCCCAGTCTCCTCTGACCTCTGACATCAACAACTGGATACTTTATCTTCTTCAGACCGTTCTCTGGAAACCCTACAGATGGTTACGGGTGAAAATCTCAGTAAATACTCAGACCAACAACCATAAATCTCCTTTCCTCCTCATCCTGATGCTGTGTCTGCAGCCTTACACTCAACGTGAGACGAGTGGTGCTCGTTAATCTTAACAGATTTCAGTCAGTCAGCTGTTTGACATAAATGTAGAGGAGGGTTTATCAAGGAAACGCCTCTTTCAGCTCAGAGTCACGTCTGGATGCTTCCATTCGTTGCTTATCTCTGTTTGCAGCCGCAAGCATTTTAATTTGCACCTTTTAAATTTGGGCTCTTTCTTAAAGATGCTTCACCTCTACATGAGTTTACTGCTGGTGTCTGTCAATGGATGGAAATCTGTATAACATGGTTAGATCAGCCTCATTTAGATCATGGATACTTGCATGTTTTCATATATTGTCTGCTCGGATTCTAGTAAATAATGAGCTCAGGGGCCGGGATGACATACATTACTCCAGGTTCTATTCTTACACGATTATTTTGGGTGTCCTGATTTGATTTAAATTGCAGTTCTTGCCTTTTTTCCTGTACTGATTATTTTTGTGGAGTAAAAATAAAAAAATTCTGTATATTTACGTTATGAAAACAGCAAAGCGACCAGACCATCATTCTGCTGCTTTAATGCCCAACAACACAAGAAATAAATATTTTTTAAAAACTTTATCTTTTGAAGAATGTAGAACTTTTTCTCAAATAAAAAAAAGCAATGTTTCAACAACAACAACAAAAATCTGTTTAACAATTGTGAAAGAAAAACTCCAGATTTTTCGATTATTTTTCCTCACACCTGTTACAAATTCCCTCTAGCTGCATATAAAGTGAATAATAAAAGCTCCTCCTTTTAATATTCGGTTCTAAGTGTGATAGAAAATTCAGTAATTCTTCGGCATTGAGCTCCCTGCTGGCTGATGGGCGGGTTTGTTTACATCAGGATGCTGTCACTGACCGTGGAGTTTTCCCTGACAACACAACGTCCACAAAAAACCACATCTTTGAAACCGTCCGATCTGCTTGTGTCTGTGCAGGACTTCGACCTGCTGGGAGAAAAGATCATGTCATGTGGGATGGACCACTCGCTGAAACTCTGGAGAATCAACTCGGAGCGAATGCAGAAAGCCATCCGCGGCTCGTATGAGTACAACCCATCGAAGACAAACCGGTGAGACACTCAGAGTTTTACTGTCGGTGTGTGATGAGATGAAAGAAAGTTTGTTTATTAATGAAGGAGATTTTCTCTTCAGGCCTTTCGTCTCTCAGAAAATTCATTTCCCCGACTTCTCCACGCGAGACATCCACAGAAACTACGTGGACTGTGTGCGGTGGCTCGGCGATCTCATCCTCTCCAAGGCAAGTTACTGAAATCCTCTCTTCTTTTCTGTGTTTTACATTGAATTTAAACTTTTTTTATAATATTTAAGCTACAGGGGAATTAAAATGATGCTGTAGGTTAAACACATTGCCTTATTGGAGGATAATATTGATGTTTATGGTGTTAAATGATCAAAACTGCCAGTGATTCAATAAACCGTGCCTGTGTGTCGTTTCTGTCACCAGTCTTGTGAAAACGCCATCGTCTGCTGGAAACCAGGGAAGATGGAGGACGACATCGACCACATTAAGCCGAACGAGTCCAATGTGACGATTCTGGGCCGTTTCGATTACAGCCAGTGTGACATCTGGTACATGCGCTTCTCCATGGACTTCTGGCAGAAGGTCTGAAAAGGGATTTTTCTATTTTCATTTCAATATTTCTTACATCTCCTCTATAAAAGATGCTGTGATGTACATCCCATTAACTCACTTTCCTCCCAGTAGAACATAAACATTTCTGATGTTGAAACTGAAACATTTATCATGTCATGGAAAGTATGAGCTGACTGTGAGTCTGATGGCAGCAACACGTCTGTAAAAAGCTGGAAAAGTAAAAAACAACGGGAGGAGCATCTGAGAGCTGATGAGGGGAACTGGTTCTGAGACTAAATGGCTCTTAAATTTCCTGAAAATGTTTCCTCAGTGTGAAACTGCAAAGACTTTCAATCTCCTATCCACTATTGTGTATATTAATAAAAGCAGAGAAACACATCGATATTGGAGAAGTGAAATTAAGTTTATTGGATTTACAGAAAGTGTGCAATAATTAATTAAACAAATAATGGCAGGTGCATAAATTTGGGCACCCCAACAGAAACATGTCATTAATATTTAGTATATCCTCCTTTAGCAGAAATGACAGCCTCCAATCGCTTTCTATAAACTCCAATAAGTGCCTGGATTCTGGTTGAAGGTATGTTGGACCATTCTTCTTTGCAAATCATCTCCATTTCAGTCATGGCTTCCGAGCATGGACAGCCTGCTTTAAATCACACCACAGATTTTCAATAATATTCAGGTCTGGGGACTGAGATGGCAATTCGAGAACATTGTACTTGTTCCTCTGCATGAATGCCTTTCTAGATTTTGAGCAGTGTTTAGGGTCATTGTCTTGTTGAAGTATCAAGCCCCGGCGCAGCTTCAGCTTTGTGACTGATTCTTGAACATTGTTTGTAAGAATCTGCTGATACTGGGTAGAATCCATCCGACCTTCAACTCTAACAAGATTGCCAGTACCTGAACTGGCCACACAGCCCCACAGCATGATGGTACCGCCACCAAATTTTACTGTGGGCAGTAGGTTTTTGTCTTGGAATGCTGTGTTCATTTTTCGCCATGCACACCGCCCCCTGTTATGTCCAAATAACTCAATTTTTGTTTCATCAGTCCACAGCACTTTATTCCAAAATGAAGCTGGCTTGTCCAAATGTGCTTCAGCATACCTTCTGTCTTTTTGTGGCATGTGCGCAGAAAAGGCTTCTTCCTCATTACTCTCCCATACAGCATCTCCTTGTCCAAAGTGCGCTGAATGGTCGAACGATGCACAGTGACAACATCTGCAGCCAGGTCATGTTGTAGGTCTTTAGAGCTGGTCTGTGGATTGAGTTTGATTGTTCTCACCATCCTTCGCCTCTGCCTATCTGAGATTTTTCTGGGCCTGCCACTCCTTTGCTTGAACTGTGTCTGTGGTCTTCCATTTTCTCACTATGTTCCTCAC
>JAVQJG010032903.1:0-18969 GCA_036024015.1 Craterocephalus amniculus
AGCCCTTTACCCTGAGCCTCCTCCAAAAGAGATGTGCATGGAGCACAACAATGTGGAGATATCTTGCAGATTTCATGATCCCCAAACCTGCTTTTGCTCCTCTCAGAGCAGTGGTTGTACAGCCCTCTTGGCTGATTACGCGTCCCTACCATCTCTCTGAGGGAAATCCCAGATACTCTGCAACAGAAATTCATTGAGTCCACTTATATCCATAATGCTTTCCAGTCCCTACCCATGTTTTGTGAGCATAGGTTGAGGTTGGAAAAGACAGATCGGGTGGGTACACATAATCAGTGTTGTGTTTGAGTTGTGTATGGACTGACGGGTGGATGGAGTCAGAGCTAGAAGTTGATTAAAATCAGAATTATATACTTTACTCAATATAATTTAAAAGGATACTGTGTACCCTTTGATCCAAGTATCAGTCTAATGTGAGTAATAATCGATTTCTTGGTACAATATACAGTACTTGACACATATCCGAGGGGGCTGCCCTCTTCAGAAACCAGATATTGTAACCCTGCATGAACGGATCCGTCTCTCGTGGGATCATGTGACCTGCAGCTCTTTGCTTTACAAAGAGTTTTCCCCCTCTATCAACACAGAGGGCTCTGCTTTTTCTACTTTTTCTCTTCTTCTGTCTGAGGAGGCCTGAAAGAGAAAGACTGTTTAATCTTGTGACAGTGTCAACTGGCCACTGGGAAGTTACAGATTTAGCTCCCCTAGCGGCCAAAATTAACACAGCCTTCCTCTCAAGTCTATCAGAAACACCAACGTACCTAACATGCATGTTAACATGCATCTCAAATTTACAGTTTAAAAGCCACACATTTTACATGACAATGGATCATTCAGAACACTATTTTATTATTTTTCTAATTAAAAGCAAAAAACAAAGAAAACAAAACACACAAAAATTCAGATTTTTTTGGAGCTTTTTACAGAAACGCTCCTCTTGGCAAAACAAATTTGCTCTGCACAATGGAAGCAGCCTGACCACCATTCTTCCTGCTACAATGCTGGACAGAGAAAAAAAAAGCAAAACAAGCACTATTTCAAATTGTTGTGTTGATGCAACTTTATTATTAGGCAACTATCTTTTATTCCGTGTCAATTCACTGAGATTTTTAAGATGTAGAAATCTAATCCATCAAAGCGTGTAGCTCTCAGTATTGTAACCATACAGCGGTGAATCCTGCTGTAATCCATGTATAAAATACTAATCAGGGTCTTTTCATAATCCCTCAAATTAGACAGTCTTTAGCTCATCTTCTTTAGCCTCTTCCAGTAGCAACATGTTTAGGCCAAGATCAATTGTTCTGTTAGAAAGCTGCTTATAGCAAATCCTAAAAGAAAAAGATACTCCACCAAATGACAGTGGCCGTGTGTTTGTGTGTGTTTAACATCTCTCCTTATCAGTACTGCTTGTCATCACTTGTAGCCATTTGAAGATGAAAGACAGTACCTGAATACCAGCCTGACATTTAACCAGAAACTAGACTTCCACCTCTTCTACCTCTTTCAGCTCTTATCATTTTATTATGTAAAAGCCCACTGTACATGGCCTGCATTTACTCTGCAAACACTGCTATCTCTCTGCACTTTCAAACATGACATACGGCAGTACTGACATATTGAGCACAAATCTTGCGTTTCTCACCTTAGCACCTTCATTTGACACTGCTTCGAACCTCCTGTCTTGGGTGCTCTGACATCAGCCAAAAGATGCAAAAAATCCTGTCGTTGGGATGTTGCCGTTAGCATGTTGTCACATGTCAAAAACAAATGGCTCAAATTCATCTTCTGACAGCAGCAGTCCATCGCCAACAGACTGCGAGACTGAGGTATGACTCCACAGCTGCAGCACACAACACACGTGAACGCAGTTGACGTTTGACTTTTTCGAAAAATGTCACGCCGTCGTATCTAGATGACACATACAGCCGCTCTTCCCAACTTCAGTTTAAAACCTAATGTTTCCCAATGAAACGGACCAAATGGATCAGTTGCAAGATACAATCACTGCATAGATAAATATATGTGTTGGATTGTGAGACCATGATAGATGGTACAGAAGCAGAGGACAGGCTAGGGGTCATGTTCAGGTTTTACTAATATGTGGCAGTGTGCTTGCAGACTGCATAATAACAGGTGTGTGTGCATGCTGAGTCTCTCATCGCACATCCACACAATAAGATCATTCTTTCTGGCAGCAAGACGAATGGAAGCAACAGATGCACACATAACTTTTACTTACCAAAGAGAGACTTCAGACATATGAAACAGAGAGAGTTAGTAGAGAAGGAGAAGGGGGGATGATGAGCAGAACTTTGGCTAAAACCAACAGAAAAGATGTTTCTTCATTTTGGCTGGAAATATGGGTGAAACTCAACTCAACTGTTCCAAATGTTTACGGAAAAATACTCTTTTGCTTTTCCCCAGATCTCTCAGATTCAGTTTCACAAAAAATAATTAAACTGTGACCGATACGGGTTAGATCTAATTGCATGGTTGTTTTTCAAGAGTTGAGGATCCCTTCAGAGATTTTTTGTTGTGCTATGCTAACATCTTTGTATTTTTAATATTTGCAGTGAACTTGACATGACACAATATGGGAAACAAACAGAAGAAACCCCAGCATAGGCTAAGGGAAAACTGTCTGTGGACACAGAATCAGTCTCTTTCTCTTTAAGATGGGCTGAGGTGGAATGGAAAAGTCTTCATCAACATTTTTAATTTTCATAGACCAAAAAACATTTGGAGATAATTGTGTGTGAAATCCCAGTAGATCAGCAGTTTCTTAAACACTCAGACCAGCCCATCTAGTACCAACAACCATTCCTCGTTCAAAGCCACTGAATTTCCCATTCTGATCAATTCTGATGCTCAGTTTAAACTGGACCAAGTTTTTTTTGACAAGATCTACATGACTAAAAGATTGAGATGCGGCCATGTGGTTGACTAGTTGTAAGTACTGTAGCTCACCTGATAGAGTGGGTGCTAAGTAGGTTTCTGACTGCAGACTGGTATCAAGATCACAGATCACTGTAAAACTCTTGGGATGGCTATAGCTCCGAGAGAAGAAAAGTTGTCTACAACAAGAAAGCCAGTGGTTAAAACCCCATGTTCCCTCCTGATGGGGCATTTCGATGGCACTGGAGTATGAAAGTGTATAGAACACTGAAATATGTTGAATGGGTGATTGCGACAAGTAATGTTAATTGACAGGGGATGCATCCCAAAGAACACTTAAAACAGACTGAGTAAAAGGCGCAGGAAAAAGATGGAACTCTGAAACAATCTGTCGTTAGCATAGAGCATAAATGAGCCTTTACTTCATCAAGATCAACGGCAGTCCATCATAAAGTGAGCACCACAGACGAAATGGCTCCGATGCAAAGTCCCACTGAACCTTTGACATGCTATGTTTACCCTGGTGTTTGTCGTTTGCGCATCACTAAAACTGACCTGACTTTTCAGAGTGGAAGTGAATCTGATTAGAATCAGAATAATGAATGAAACTGAATGAATACCTAATTAAGTGTGGACACATCATTTCGAGTCACTTCACTGTCAGGACTTAAGCTCACCTCAGGGGGTCCGGGGGTGGAGAGTTGGGAGATATGGGGGTTGAAAGGGTGAGCTAGGTGTTGAGGGGCTTGGAGGTTGGGCAGGGGGGTCACCAGCTAATGATCTTAAATCCCTGAAAGGTCAAAGGTCTTTTGAGGATCCACTTCCAGGACACAAAGGGTCCTGTTCTTCCCCTGAGCTGAAACAGTCTATTCAGCTACGGAGCACCAACCTCTGGCCCCTTCCCCACCATATCTCCTGTGGAGAAGAAGTTTGTGATTCTGACTTCAATACGTAATTGTCGCAGTAATTGTCCATGTCAGTTTCATTCTGCAACCCGAAAATTTCAGCCTTTGAAAAATGAACGAAGCAGAAGCGCTCGATCTTTGCAAAGCTCTTAAAGTCATTGCTGAGACACTCACTGACTAATCTTTGAGTTCTTTGGTTGTACCAGTCTGATATGAGCACTATCTCATCTGTTTTTCCTCTTGAAAAAATACTTTCTCAAAGGGCTTTCGATCTGTTTTCTATATTTTCTGGATTATATTTGTTGTAATGTCTACTTTAGCCCTAATATCCAGGCATTTTAACCGGCATTAGATGATGGCATGCATAATTCATATGCTTGGAAATTACAATAGATTCTGAAAGTTGAAGTGGAGCTTCTCACTGATAGACAGGATAACTTGGGCTTGCCTGTATGTGGGAGGGGACAAGTAGCAGCACTTTCTTTTACCAGCAAGATGGTCAGATTTAAATTTAAATTTGTTCTCAGTCTTAAGTTCTAACTGCCAGGTTTATTATCTAGTTCTCCTGCCACTGAGTTTTCAGTCCGTTTGAAAATAAAACTTATTGAACACATCAGCCTGTCTCTTGCTTGTCTGCTTGCATTGGCAAGAGCGAGTTGACCTATGTCAGTTTCCCTAAAGACCCAGTGAGCTTAGATCATTGGATGCAGTTTGTTTTTCATGACTGGCAACACAGCTGCAAACATGAATGCTTCACAGACAACTGTTTCATGAACAAGGCTCTTTAACAAGGTCTTGGCATGGAAACTGAACCTAAATGCCCAGAACTTGTGTATCAATATCATATGCCAAACAATGTAAATGTACATAACTGCTAAGTGGAGCTGGGCGGGGGTGGGGTGGTCAGCCCCGAAGTTTCACTGCAAAGAGGTTGCTGTTTGCATGTTCTCCCTGTGTTTGTATACAGGTTTTCTCCTGGTAGTCCGACTTCCTCCCACAGTCCAAAGACATGCTATGTGAGCTTAATTGTCACTCTAAATTCTCCCTAGGAGGGAGCGTGTGCGTGAATGGCTGTATGGGTCATCGATGGATGGGATATCCAGGGTGTACCCTACCCCTCGCCTTATAATTGCAGGGATAGGCTCCAGCCCCCTGTGACCCTGATTTGTGAATGATAAGAGTCATGTCATGATATTAACACAAATTGCCATAAAATCCCAAATGCATTCTGGTATTGCAACTTTTCTATCAAATCATCACCAGCAGTTGCCATCAGTGGAAAAACGACTGTTTTAGCCCAGTTAAGATGCGAGACACAGAGCCAGTCAGATAAAAGCAATTTCAGGTTTACTTGCAAAATGTTGCATGGTATGCAGACAAACAAGGAGATGAGACAAAAGTCAAATTCCAGGTCAGAAGGCAGAGGTCGAAAACAAATAAGAACTGACAGGGCTGGGAAGAGTTTGGAACTAAAGGGCCACTATTTGGTTGAACACAGATGTTCAGAAACTTTAAAATGCATTGAACTACTAACTACAACACAAGAATAGCTGCTTTTCCAAGTTCTACAAAAATTTCCATTGGCTTTTGCTAAATTTTATATTCAACAAAACTTTTTTGATCTTGAATTTACCGCTATAAAATAATAATAATAATAATAATAATAATAATAATAATAATAGTAGTAATATATGACTTGATATAACTAAATCAGATGGACCTCTTGTAATGGATTGTGTCTGTACAAGTGAAGCATTTTTTTTCATTTTGTACATGATACATACAAATAAAAAAAAGATGTATTTTTCTTTGTATTTTTCTGGGTGATTAAAATGACCTGAGGAGAGAAACCAAACACACACACCATCTTCATCTTGCTATAAAGAGGCTCACAGTTGTAGCAGCTCACAGACACTCCTCAGTGTTTTTAATGGTGCTCTGTATCTTCTGAGAACAGCTTTTGTAACTGAGGTCCATCTGGTGTATGCGCTTGTGCGCTTGTGTGTGTGTCACTGTGGAGGGGCAACACATGTGCCATTCAGACTGCAGCTATGAACAGAAACACTATGTTAGGTTGTGTATATGTGTGTGTGTGTTTTATTATATTCACAGGGTCTGAAATGCAGGGACTGACTACATGAGTGGCATTTGACACCAAAACACTTGCCCCTCAGAAATGTAGTTTGGGGTTTGAGAGTCAAGATTTTGTTGGTTAGTTCAAGGTTGGGGGCAATACAGTAGACAGTTCCCACTAACAAGGCAAAAAAATCAAGGATTTGTTTGTGTTTCAATTCCACTATATACTGTAAAATTGCAGGAGACCTGATCTTACAAATATATATGTGTATACATATACATTGTGTTTAGGCACATTATATAATGATCCCTATCATTTAAAAAACATTTATACACACACAATTATGCTGTAAATTGTATAAAACCCACAGTTGCACCCTTTAATTTTATTCACAGTCAGCAAAAGTCAAACACAGGAACAGAACTGTTTCAGATCTTATGCTAACATCCCGTCCGTTCCGTGAATAAATAGTAAGGAAATAATGTCACAGGAAGAACCTGCATCGAGGTAAACAGTATAATCATATCATCATTTGCCACTCTGTAGCACATCACAGCACATCAAACTTCTTTAGACATTGAGCCATATGATATCATTATGATTAATAGCACATCAAGGTCGCTGCAGTGGTAGTGAGGTTTAAAAGATGTGTATATGAAAAAAAGAAGTATTTTGACTTTAGAGTATCTGAAGTAGGCTGATTATTAACATATGAAAACAGCAATCAAATAATGATTTGAAAAATTCAAGTCTTGATTAGTGTATGAGAAAATTTCACACGGTAAGACATTTTGATTCATGGTCGGAAAGTTTGTCACAGCTCCCTGTGCAATTTTGTTTTTCAAACATTTGCGTCTTTATCTCTTGTAAATTCAAAATTAAATCCTGCTGCATTCACTGCATTAATCAGAGAGTTCTTTTACTTTTTGCTTTGCTATGAACAATACATTCTCACCTTACAGCTTCTTCTGTTCTCTTACCTTTAGATAGAAATGATACAACCAGTTCAGGACATGACAGTGACTTTTCCTAAAAGAACGATATGCACCAGCTGGCAGTGGTCAATCCACAGATTGTTCAACATAATTTAACGGTTTAGTTCATACCATTACTTCAACTATATATCACATAAACACGTATTAATATGTAAAACACACATATTTGCAATCTGAACATTTTAAGAACTTTTTTTGCCGCATTTTATCTGTCTGCTACTTTAGCAGATGCTTTTTTTCCAAAATGACTTACAACTGACAATGAGAACAACACAATTTGTTTGTTTTAATTTAAACATAAATTCAGAATTATTATGTCTATGTAAACCTGAAGGAAAACATTTCAATTCTGAATAGAAGATGGGTGTTTTTTTTTTTTTGGTTCTTTTTGTAATTTTTGCAATACTAGATGTAAATGGGTTCACTGCCACATAAGTTTTGATTAATTAAAATATTTTTACATACAATTGTCATTATACATGAGCTGTGAAAGTAATGGGACTTAAAAAGCATCGACCAATAATTTTTGCAGTCACTGCATGTTTTATTTGTCTATCGGACCGTCAATCACTCTACTGACATGCTGGCCAGGGAGGGAGCTGGGATTCGAAGAGGCTGGTCGTGTGCATGCGCTTCAAAAACTCACTAACAGTCTCTGCTTTTTGAACAGCCACAAACATCTTCTATAACGTCTTTAATTTGGACTATCCATCCATCCATTTTCTGTCCCTCTTAATCCTGTTCAGGTTCACTGTGGGCTGGAGCCTATCCCAGCTTTTATCAGGCGAGAGGCGGGCTACATACTGGACAGGTCGCCAGTCCATCACAGGACCAACATTGAGAGACAGACAACCACTCAAGCACACACTCACTCTTTGGGAGAACTAAGAGTGGCCAATTAACCCAACATGCATGTCTTTGGACAGTGTGAGGAAGCCGGAGTGCCCAGTGAGAACCCACACATACATGCGGACTCCACATAGAGAGGCCACTGTTTCAAAGAGCCAGCAGGCCCCTCTGGCTCAAACTCCCCACGGAACTTGAACCAGCAACCTTCTTACTGTGAAGCTGAGGTGCTAACCACCACACCATTTTTGCATTAACTCAAAATTAAAATGCACAATTTTACCTTGGCCATTGTGACTTAAGGCCCATTTATGCTCGACGCAGATGACGGATACGCACATGCACGGAAAGTTTTGTCCGTCTTCTGCGTCAATTTTGTGGGTTTTTGGTGCGTTTTCAGGGTCCTTGCGCATCCGTCACTCAACGCAGACGTAGGAGTAATACCACCGGAAACTGCGAGGTCAGTGTTGAGCAAAGTCGAGCAGAAACAAACCAGGGAAGAAGAAGATAAACAGAAGAAGAAAACCATAGAAGAAGAATGGAGACGGCGAAAAAAAATTAGAAGTTGCACAAGCTTTTGAAATAAATCTCTACAAGTGTTCACGGTGTGTTGGTGGTTAGAACGGACTTAATAGCCGCACGTTTGTGCCGCCAATCGATGTTTGAGTCTAACGTTGTATCGTGGAGTTTATAATAAACTCAGCACTGCCGCTTAGCGGAGGTTAGCCGTAGCAACAGAAGCGACGCATGAAAGCATGAAAGCAGCGACGCATGGAGACGCTTGGAACGGACGCCCCAAATTACGTCCGTCAGGGAGCATAAATGGGCCTTTAAAAGGAAAAGTTTTAAGCTCTCAAAAGGTTTCTTTTCACCAATCTCACAAGGACGATGATGAATTTTTGTTTAAAAGGTTTAAGGTGTTCATCTTCACACTGCTCGTGTGAGGAACACTTCTCTAATAACAGCTATAACACATAACTGGTAACATATCTGTTTCTTCAAAGTCACAGATATTATACTGAAAATCTTTTACAGGCATGTTTAATAAAATTGTTATGTACGTACAATTTATAAATTTGAATGCAACTTCTGCCATTTCTCACCTTTTAAATAATCATCAGAAGCCCATTTTCAGCTGTGTCAGTGTGAACCTTTTAGACAAGACCCTTTTTGGGGTTTACGTTTTAAATTTATTGCCTTATCTATTTGTTTACTTTTTTCAGTGTGATTGTGTGTGTGCACTGCTCCTTCTGTTGGCTATAAATCTCCCACCACTTTAAAGCATTGTGTCTTGTTTTTCTTTTTTCCCTTCTTCATCACTCACCATGAATTTCCTCCTTTACAATAGCTAAATGCTGAAACAAAAAATGCTTTCATACTTTAAATGCAGTGTGTACCATGGGCCTGCTTTCCCCTTGGGTTTATTAAAACATGAAACCCTTTTTATTACGCTTGATTATGCACATTTCCAATGCCGACCCCATAAATAAGCTGGAACGTTATCCAGCATGTGCAGTTCTTCTTTTTCAAAAAAGCAGCCACACTTTCCTGGAATCCGGCCAGTCCTTATAAACCGTCCCCCCCTCATTCGATCCTCTGCAGCGCTGCATTTCCATCATGTTTTTTGGGTAGGTATAGAGGGTAAGGGGCTGTTTTGAAAGCTTTTGCCTCCATAGTATAATCAGCAGGGGCCCAAACTGGTCAGAGGAACTCCCTCCTTGTTCTGTATTGTTGAGTGTGTTTTGAGGTTGGACCTTGAAAGCGTTCTGACTGGTAATCAGCAGTTTTTAAGATGATCAAACAGCCTCCATTATGATGGAGGACAATAGGGCTGACAGGGGAGGTGGGAGGGGCAGGGCATGAAGAGATGACAATAGGTTTCCTCTTTTCCTTTTCAACCTCCTCACATGTTCTTATCCTTGCCCCTTCTGTTGAGAGGTCATGAATAACTACAGATGAGCAAATAGTGTCGATAAATATTGATTTATTTCTAAAGTTTCTCATAATGATCCTCACAAAAATGTATTTTTCATGCTGGAGTTTCCATTAACAGCCATCGGTTGGTCTTCAATAAGGTCATGAAATGATCACTTTTAGGAGTAAAAATAACAAGATAAATCATTGTTAGACCAAACAATTGCAAACTGAAGCAACAGTAAATGTATCTCTTGGTAAGGTGTTTATGATGTGGCTGATTATGGGAGTTTGTATGAACAGCAAGTAAAGCAGTCAGTCAGTAAAACTCCTCAGACCACCTGTTGAGGTCGGCCTTGCCAGAAGACAGGAGCTCTTCCAAGAAAGAAACACACACATACACACACACACACACACACACACACATGTTGTGTATATGTTTTAATGCCTGCATGGTAAGTGTGCGGCTGCATGTGAGAAGTTAGCAGGGGGCGAGTATATCTGTTCCCCCGCCTATCCAATGGCATATAAGAGAAGTCTACTATGTCTAGCCAATACCTTCTTTGGAGGCTCTGCTCTCAGCCAATGGGCAGATGAGGAAGGAGAGGAGGTCCACGTGGAGGCAAACAGCTCCAAAACACTGATAAACAGGACAACCTGAAATGAAGCGGAAACTGAAAAGAAGTGAAAAATGGGGGAAATAAATGTAGGTTATGGAAAAGTGTAGAAACAAGTTGTTTTTAACCTACAGCCTCAGGAGTTGATCAGAAGATGAACAAAGGTGAAGAATACTTAGGATGTTTTCTGTCATGTGCTGAGAGGATGGAAAGAAATGGAAATTCTTTGTAAATCAGAGGTTCTCTTGTTACACACACTAACGCACCACAACTCAAAGCAGGTTGAAGATCCGTCAATACATATTTTCTGAAATAATCTGGAGGATGAAGTGTGACTCCTCAGCCACTCAGCAGCAGATACTCTTACAATCATCTGTGAATTGATTCAGCTGCATGAAGGGCCTCTTCTCCTCATGCGTACAGTAAACTGTACGCTTAGTAAGGCGGAAGTCACTGTCTGATGGGCTTTTTATTTTCAGGAAACTAAAGACCTTTTCAAGCACAAAATATGAGACATTACCCGTCTGCTGAACTGATATCACCTTTTTCAGTGTGTACTCTTGCATTTTTTCAGCTTTCATGATGTCCTGCCCTTATGTTTTAGGATACATGCTATAGAGATTCTCGAATGTTGATTCAATTGCATATTTTTACACCTAAAGAGTGATTTTTCTTAAGTCTTTTTTTCCCTGGTATGACATTCCTTCTTCCTTTCTTTTTTACTGAATTGATTTTTTGATCATAACCTTAAGATAATACATTTCACTGGACTGTGGACATCAGCCTCACGCAGAGGACAAAGAATAAGCTTCCAGCTGTCTTAAGAACAGGATACAATTTTCTGTGACAAAAAAGAAGAAAGAAGTGCCTACTTTTTGTGCCCAAAGTTAGCATCCTTATTTAAAATTTGTATGTGCTGTATACCCAGATACTACGATCCTTTTGGTTCAAAGCCAACTGGAAACAATTAAAACTTCTAATCATCTGACTGAATGCTGATAAAACTCCTCAGTGGATGTTCATGTTTTTTTAGCAGTGTAAAAACACCTTGACTTGTTTGTTGGACTCTTTGTGCTTAAATTGCTCATACAGTACTGTTTGGCAGCATTGTTTGTCTTTGTTTGGTTATACTAAAACAAAAACTTTGGTTTATTAATGTCAAGCAGTTGGTAATATCACCCCTAGTAACTCTGCTCTGCAGTTTGGTGGAGCTATTTTTTTCATGTAAATATATAAAATCTTATTACAAATTTGTGGAACTAAACCTGCCTAAATCATCTGTACCACTTGGTTTGGATATATAATGCCAAAAGTAAGTGATATCCTATTACTGTTTAAAGTTTTGAGAATTTCAAAACTAGGCAGGGGACATGACTTTCACAGAGGAGGATGGGGTTCAAACCTGCCTGGTCCCTAAGTAACCCTAAATATAACAGGAAATCCAGGGGCAGCAGTGGCTCAGGTGGTAGAGCAGGTTGTTCAGTGACCCAAAAGTTGGCAGTTAAAATCCCACTCCTGACCCAGTCAACTTTTGTTGTGTCCTGGGGCAAAACACCCTACCCTCCAGTTTTGGCATCATTGTACTCAATTGTAAGTAGCTTTGGGTGAAAGTGTTTGCTTGCTGACTGTATTGTATACTATATGATTAATTATCTCAACCATTGGCAGAACAAACAAAAAAAAACACCGAAATCATTAACAATGCTTTCAGTGTGATGTCAAGGCTCACCACTTGTTAATGTTCATTAAGATGATTAAAACACAATAGTAATGGAAAAAAACACAGGGTTCATGCCTCTAGATTGTTTACTATTTCAGGCCTTGTCAATGTACAGAAGCCACAAACACTTCCAAGCATGATTCAAAGTATGCAGAGCATACAGTATATTTCTTTTCTTTTTTTTTTACCCACATCTACAAAACATCTGAAAACTTGTAGGCTACCTACTTTGTAAGCAGCTATGTTCAGACTCAAATCTAGATCCAAACTGGGTCTATTACTGAAAGGTCTGACCACAGTTAGTAGCCACACACCAACACTTCCTGCAACATGTACTGCGGAAGCAGGTGAAATGCTACAAACAATACTGCAACACACTCACCTCATACACTGTGGGCTGATTACACTTGCACTTTTACAACTCCTTTCACGGAATCATAATTCACAGAAACACAAAGATACTTAAAATGTATCAGTGTCAAACTATTTGAACCTTGGGAGTTTATGACATAAAGTTAAAGCGGGCAACTTTTAGGATTTGCTTGTGTTGTGTTCATTTACATCTGAAAGTATTTATCCCTCATTATTTATTTGTATCAACACTAGCCACCAGTAAGGAGGCAGGTACTCATCCTGGGGACCACATGCTTTAAAGGTTTACAAAGAAACGATGGCATATCACACAACATATCTCACCTATATAGTAAACACACAATTCTGCTTCCTGATGAAACAGATATCTCTAAATAGATCCAATGAATTGCAAGTCAGCCTCTCTTCCACTGTAAGCCATGATAGAATGGCATGAAATGTACTCTGCCATTCACCCAGTGGACCATGCAACGCTAGACTAGCAGCTTTGTTCGGAGCCATTTGAAGCTATAACAGGTGAAAAGAATGACCTAGGTGCAATAACATTCATGTGTGTGTCACAAGAAGACACACGTTAGACAACGTTTAAATGTCTGACATACCAGCACACATTTTGCTTAACAATATTATCAGTGTTTATCCTATGAGCCAAACTACTGTGAAACAAAGTTATCTTGTGAATCTGCTCAGTGTCGGAACCAATAGGGTAAATTCATTGTCATTTGTTGCATGTTTGCTCAAACTTTTAGTTTCAGCTACTTTCATAATTAGCCTTTTCTCAGCCATCCAGTCTAGTAAGAGTGCCGTTCAGACTTTATAATATACTGTCTGTTGCTAAATAAACAGCTGTATCATCTGCAAATATGGACCTGCACCTCACTTGTTGAACACACAAGGCAAGTTATTTGTCAATACTGAAAATAGTAAAGGTCCAAGGCAACTTCCTGGGAGCACTCCACACTGTAACCTTTTATTGGCAGAAAACAAAAACATTAAAAAAACCCCACTGCATGATTTTGGCTTTGTCATTCTGCAGCACTATAGCATGTTCCTTTTTATTAGAAACCCTTTTAAAATTTGCATTCTGCTGAATTCAGAGATTATTAAGAACTCCAATATGAGCATCAAAGTTTGCCTTTCAGTCATGGGAGCCTTCTGCTGCAAATTAAGAGATGTATTGTGTGGTTCTGGAGGAGGTTTGTGGAAATTGCTCAAATAAATAATAGTAAAACTTGTCAATAACTTTTCTTATCTTAAAAAAATGTAAATATTTGTCACAAATAATGAAGGTGTACTGTTAAAACTTGTGGGTGTTTCATTTTAACAACAGGTAGGTACTTACTGATGACGTGAAGAGTACTTCATCTTACCAGTTATGATGAGTGACATATAAACCAAGAAAGCAACTTGTCATACTTTAAAGTTTCATTTTGAGGAGTAAATTGCAATTTTTTTAGCCCTTTACCATCCATCTGAAAATAGTGATCTTGTGCAAAACACTAAAAACATCTCATGTGAATTTTTATAAAACTGAAAACACTGATGGCATTAGGTTGAGTCTAATTGTTTTTTGTTTTGTTCATAACAACAAACCATCCACCTCTGTGGTGATCTGCGCAACCACATGAGCTGCAGCATCTACTCAGTTAGTGTAAACGCTAACCGATCTTTTTATGTTGTTATTCTGCAGTATTCTGACTTGAGGACCTCTTGTGTTTTGTAGCAATTCATCATCTTATGTCCGTGGGAATCAGATATTTCCTGTTGCTTTCTAAACCTGCAATACATGCAACTGCTGATAGATGCAGTTAACAGAGACAAACAGGAAACTGCTTGTGGAGGCTTATGGGTTTGACATGTTACCTACAAACAGATACAGTCTGATAGTCCATGTTTTTATGTTTATGACAGAAAATGGTGCATAAACATCTTAAAAGAACAAAACTAAATGGAAAGTGATAAACAGTTTGACCTTTGCTATGACCATTGATGTGTCTCCGGTAAACACTAAGGGGATTCCTTATTTCTGTATAGCTCATTGGCAGTCACTGCTGAAACTGTTGATAATTTCTTTTCTCCATATTTTAGTGATAAGGCTGGGTGCTGAAAATAAAAAAAACCCAAATCAGTCCCAAGGTGACGGCATGTGGTTTCTTTTCACTCATTCTGTGAGGCACTGAATGACCTTTGCAGGCGGGAAATACAGCGGGGGAACTTTCTCTGTGCTCTCAGTGCACATGGTGGATGTATGTGTTTGGTTAAGCGTATAGAATGAGATAGGGTGTGTGTGGGCTCGTGTGTTTTCTGCTTTACTGTGTTTCAGTCGTCCACAGTGGAATCCAGTTCTGTTAACTTAAAGCACTTTGATGGACTGTAAAAGTTTCCATTGTAGCAAACATAAAACTTGACAAGTGTATGTGTGCACACTCACACATGCACACACACACACTTAAAGTCTAGATCAACAAAGGATCTTCTGATTAATATCTGACTTCTGTCATTTCTGCAATTAAACCTCCCTTCTGAACAAGGTGTAACTGATGCAGAAATACCACTTTATAATTGGTCCACGTTAAACTTTATCGGGTGACTTGAAAGAGCCTTCAAAGGATTACTCACCAAAAAGTTGCAGATTTGATTCCTGGCACTAGCAAATTTACTGATGAAGATGGAAATGCAAAGAAAAAGACAGCCACCCAGAAATGAGAGCAAAGCTTTCAATATGTATATGCCAGATGTTGGGAAAAGACTCCTGAGTCTCCTAGAACATTTATCTGACCTCATCTGCTTTCAGATGCATGTTAAGCTGCTAACAAAGATCATTAAAGATGCAAGTCTTTGTCCAAATTATCAGCTTGAGCATCTAGATCAATAATACTTCAGGGCTTTAGAGAATCTATTATAAAAGGTTGTTGCTATTTTGCACCATATCAGTAAGCCACCTCAGCACTGTACATGGGTGTTACAAAAATTATACTGGGAACAGTCGGTAGGGCATTCAAATTGCAAAAACCCAATAAATATATTGCTTTTGGGTAACAGCTCTAAAGCTCCTACTACCCCATGATCAATAGGATGAATGGAGCGTTACTGACATCCTTCTGTCATGCTTTTTCAGCATGTAAGTTTTACTCAGGTATCAGGTCAGTTAGTGAGAAAATGATTCTTGTCTGGTGTTCAGAATAATCCAGGATTTCTCCTTCTATGGGTGATTTTGTCTTTGTACTTTCATTTAAAAGACATGTCACTCCTCTTTCCTTAACCCCGGAACACTGACACCCTCTGAATAGCTATTCAAAACCAACGCAGCATAACCCGGCAATAAGCAGTGTAACATCAGTTTTCTCTTTCTTTGTTTTTTAAATGAACACATTGTCACGTAGTCGGCGGCTGGTATTTTTGTTTCCTTTTTCCAGCTGAAGGCCATACAAGTTTTAACATGACCAATTTTAACATGTTAAGCCTGCTTTTTGGGATTAGGTTGAGTTAACTTTTAATATGAAAGGTGCTACAAAATAAACCTGTGTAGAATAAGAAGCCATAGAATGATGCAAGATCCAGTTTTATCCATTAAAACAAACTATCAGTTGTGAATAAAAATTATGTTTATGAGTCATTTGTGTTTAATCATGAATTCAATTACCACAATCTTTATGCACAGAAAACACGTGTCTACGGGGAAAAAATGTAGGATTGAGAGGCTTCCTTGTGTGGTCTGCAGGGTGCGCGGTCCTTGGTTGGAAACACAGAGCACAAGTACAAAGCACAGAGGGTGGGAGATGGGAGGATCTATAGGAGCCCCCCCTCCTGTTGCCTCTTTCATTGACTGATAAGTTGATTAAGGCATTTTCAGCTTATCAACAAAAAGTGTGAACATATATGAAGAAAAGCATCACATTTGTGCTCTGAAAACTAGTGAAGACGACTGCATGCTTCCAGGGCAGACGTGTGCAGTTATGGTGAAGTATAGTTTCGTTGAGGAAAATGCATTGAGGTTCATGAATCTCCTGGTTAATATATGGTGACAGGGCTGTGGCAGGGCAGAGCTTTCCACTGGGCTCATTATTATCCCTCTTATCTGCGAGGACCGGCAATGCCTTTATGCCAAACAGATGCATGTTAAGTACAGTTTAAGATAAAAACACAGTTGTTGCAAAGTGGATTTAAAAGTTTCATTTAGACAGATTATCTAATTTCCTCTTGTTAAATGATAATAATCCTGCACTTTCTACTGAATGCAAGCAGAATAACAGAAACAGTTGGAGGTTTGAATACAGTTTAAAGGATTATTTACTCAACAAAAAGCATCATTCATTTTTTAATCTTCTTAAAACCAACACTTCCTGTGTTTCTTTGTTTTAAACAGATTTTTTTTTCGCTCTGAATTGTCTAACTGCTTCTACTGCTCTCTTTGGAAATTATTTTGAATGCAGATTATTGACAGACGGTTCAGTTTCAGGCTGCTTTCTCTTCTTCAGAACACACACACATGCGCATACACTGACCGACCGATCTTCAGGGGGGGCTTGTTACTTTCAGTATCCCACACATTCACACGCATTTTTTTTTAATCTCCGTCTGATGACTCACACGAACTTTCATTTTCTTCTCAAACTCCTCTGCAGCTTGGAAACACCTTCAGCCTCATACACTCTTCACTGATGTGAGTTATTTTAGTCTTTAGACTAAAGGTGCAGCTGCTTGTGCATCATCAGTGTTCCCATATATGGTCAGAATGATGAATGAGGAAATAATTATGTGACCATTTTACACAAACTTCTCCATACCTACCCAGATTTGCAGGATCTTGGTTTTGGAAACTATATTAACAGATTTTTGCACCAGTTTCTGCAAAAAAAGAACTTAAGGCCTACTCTTAACCGTGATAATGACTTACCTTTTGTCCAATGATCAATATTAGAGCATACTGTAAGTTCAAAGAGAGCTTTTTGTTTTTGTAAAAGGCTTTTCCACAAGATCACTGAATTGTTTTCTCTTAGTTTATAACGTTACAGCAATTGCATCTTTTAGATATCTTTGTCAAAAACTGCAAGATTTAATGGTATGAATGAGCAAAGACACCGCTAATCACTTCCTCTGGATGAAAGCAGCTAAGTCAATAAGGTTTGGGGGCCAGTTACTCAACATAAGTTATGTTAATTGAATGAACATCACTTTAAGGTATTGCCATTAAAATTGCATTCTCAGTGTTGCTTTTCATTTAAGTGTTCATGAATGGGGCAGTATAAGTTTCCCTGGCTTAGTTAGAGAACATTAATAACATGTAATGTTCTCATTTGACTTGACCGAGACAACACGCACAACCTTCATGACATTTTGTTTACTGTAAGAAAGATCAGAAACATCAGCTTCTGATATCTTTTGTTCAGGAAACTTCCTATCACATCAGAGCCCAAGAAAGTTTTCGTTGCTGTTTATAGTAACAATACACTCACCACATACCCTTTAAATACTCTATTTCTAGTTAATCAGACTCATAACTGTGAACAGTGCTGATGATGAGGGGGATAAAGAAGATTTTTCATGCTATGAAGTTGCACAACCACATCGTCACAAGATACTTTGTTCTGCAAAACACCCACATCCTCATCTGCATGCTCTTTATGGTTGTAAGTTTGGGGTTTTTCTAGGTTACATTTTTCCCCTTGGAAAGTAAATGGACACCCCAGCTGTTTTTTTTTATTTTTCCCCCCTCTGTTTTGGACCAATTTACAGTCAAAGCACCTCCACATACCTGGATTTGCCGTGCAGCTGTTGTTTTGTGTTTATAAAACGTCAGTGGGAAGCATTTTTACTGCATTTTACCATTATGTCAAAATCACAGCTTTTTGACAAAAAAAAACAAACTTTCAAGAATTTTTCATTACTGTGAACTACACACAAAAGGCTGTATGTATAAATTCCACCGAAATGCTACTCTTAATTTTTCTTAATGTATAATAATAATATTGATAATGCATTTTATTTGTATAGCACTTTTCATAAAACTCAAAGCAGCTGTATATATTAAAAGATAAAAGAACTGTACAAAACAAGATCAAATTTGATTCAAATACAAAGTTAGGAAAATAAATTAAAAATATTTATATTTAAGATAATTTACCATAGAGTCTGTTAGAGAATTAAAACATAAGCTATGACCTCATAGTTTGGGCCAATTTCAGTGACCGGGCTTAAGCCCCTTTCGACTTGTACATACTCTACTGTACTCTACTGGTCCGCCTCTAACCGATTTCTGATGATTAGTAAACAACTATGTGTCACACAACACTGTAATCTTTTTATTCAATAGTGAAGTCAGCGAACAACAATCACAAAGTCAATGTTAACGGTGGTCTAAAAACATGGTTTACAGTTGCTATGAAGCGACTTCACAACATTAGGCTGATCTCACTGGCCTAGTAGAGTAGAGTAGAGTAGAGTAGAGTAGAGTAGAGCAGAGCAGAGTAGAGCAGAGCAGAGCAGAGCAGAGCAGAGCAGAGCAGAGCAGAGCAGAGCAGAGCAGAGCAGAGCAGAGTAGAGCAGAGCAGAGCAGAGTAGAGTAGAGCAGAGCAGAGTAGAGTAGAGTAGAGTAGAGCAGAGCAGAGCA
>JAVQJG010032908.1:0-11113 GCA_036024015.1 Craterocephalus amniculus
CCGCCAGAGGTCTTTAAGCAGGTTCAGAGCTGGTTGATTCACCTCAGCTGTGCTGGCTGATTGCAGGACACACCTCCTGTGAACACAAACCACACACAGATTCCCAGAACCATGACACAATGAGAGAATTTCTTTAGATTTGGCTCAAATTTTGTTTGGATGAACTCATTGTAATTCAATAGTCAAAGCTGTGACTCCCCAGAACACAGTTTGGCCAAAACTTCAATTAGGTGATGGAGCCAGAAGTTCTTCTTTTTTTTTTTTAAATGCTTTTTTATCCCCTCCTCCCCCAGGTATCAAGCCGTATTCCAAGTTTACAGCAATCATTCATGTGGTCACCCAACTGGTCTCTCAGTCCCAGCCAGTAATGAAGCTGCTTGTTGCTGTGGCAAAATCCCAGTACTGTGCTCAGGTAATTAAAAACTCATGGCCTGCGTTTTTGTTTGGATTGAATGGATACACACAAGACCCCGACGTATGAGCAGCTTTGTGGAGTTAATTGATCAAATCAGGGTTTTTTTTCACACAAAAGTGTTGAAAGTTTCTTACAAAGTATCATTAGATGTTTTTACTCTCCTGCTTTGGATGGGAAAGCAGGTTGTTTTTCCTAATTTCTTCATCACTTCTCAGTTTTATCTCATCACATATGCTACTGTTGATGTGAAACTGCTTGTGAGCATCGGTATCTTAATCATGTTGGAGAGTTGAAAACAGGCTGTTGATATACTTCGTAAATATTCTCCAACCTAAATCATTCTGCAGATACAAAACACGTATGCACCCTATATAGAAAAATATTACCTGGAATAGCTGGAAAATAATATCATGGTTGAGCTGCCAAACAATCCATCTCCACATAGCTTTACTGTATAAAAATAGACTTGTGCAGAGGGATAGTTTTTGTTGGTTTTTCCCCCTTTTCTTTATTTCAACAGTATTTTTCTATGTCATTTACGAACATTGTAAATTCAGTTTGCTTGTTGAGAAGTTCTTCCCAGTATGTTTTTATGTTAATTTATTGCATTCCCCTTTAATGCAAGTGGGAGTGAAGGTTACAAAAATACAGGAAAAATGAAATGTTCTTTATAATGCCTGGATGCGTAGCTGAATCTGAGTGTTACATGATGACAGAGCTTTACATTATTCTCTGTTTGTGCAGGTGATAGTTCTCTGGAACTGCGACAAACCTCTGCCTGCCAAGCACCGCTGGCCTGCCACGTCAGTCCCTGTTCTTGTTATAGAAGGAGAAGGCAAGGTAAAGAAAAATGTAGCTCTAAACTTCTGTCTGCATGCATATTACTCCTCCCATCTTGCACCTAGCACCGAAAGCCTTTCATTTAAAATCTGAGTAGTGAAATATGAATGTTTAAGTTTATTTCAGGCATTTTGTACAGCTGAACTCATTACATAAGAGCAAAAATTACTGGCACAGATTGTGTCATGGCCAAGCTGTCACTGTCACGGTCTTATATTAGAAGTAATAACGTGACAAAATCCTGCTTGTATGTTATCATTCAAACTCTCTGCCATAAAATGACTCTTACACAGGAAATGGCAAGAAAAAAAATCCACCTACTGAGTGTTAACTGCCAGTAAAATATTCTTTCAAAATGTTTTTCATGTATGTATGGATGTATATATGGATGGATGGATGGAACGGACGTAGGGCTTTATTAAGGAGCTCTGTTGGTTTTTGATGTCTGTCTACCTTTAAGCCCACCTGTTACCTGAATTGTGATTGATTATATCAGCTTGTAAATGTATCTTTGAATGCAAAGAGATGGAACTAACCAGTATAAAGGAACAAATGTCTCTTCTTCTACATGCCTGTTCAAACACTGATAAATGCTGAACTGCATAGTCAAGCTGTTAACTTCTTCTTACACCAGGTGATAAGCAGTCGCTTTCTCCCTTACAACACCATCCCCACTGATGCTGTGCTCAGTCTGGATGAAGACACTGTGCTCTCCACCACAGAGGTCAGTCTCCCAGTAAAATACATCAATCATTCAGTCATTTCTACTGAAGAGGGCTTGTTTTTGTTTACTTTAATATATACCTACACACTATTATTATAGAATAGCACATTTCTGGTTTCTCGCCCTCACACATCTGTCTTTTTTTTGTCCCTATTATGTCGGTCCAGGTTGATTTTGCCTTCACAGTGTGGCAGAGTTTCCCCGACCGCATCGTTGGCTACCCAGCCCGCAGCCACTTCTGGGACAGCAGCAAGGAGCGCTGGGGCTACACCTCTAAATGGACCAACGACTACTCCATGGTGCTGACCGGGGCGGCCATCTATCACAAGTACTGCCACTCTTCTCTCATTCCAGTTAGTTTAACACCAACTGCACTTATCAAGACTCCCCTCACTCTATTGTCCCTCTCCCCTCAGATACTACCACTACTTGTACACCACCTACCTTCCAGCCAGTCTGAGGACGATGGTTGACCAGATGTCAAACTGTGAGGACATTCTCATGAATCTTCTCGTGTCGTCAGTGACTAAACTACCACCCATCAAGGTCACCCAGAAGAAGCAGTACAAGGAAACCATGATGGGACAGGTGAGGCTGGATATTTGTCACGCAGGAGGAATTTCTTTTTATTTAATGCCTGGAGCTCAAACAGACAGAGCATTATAAAGGTTCATGTGGATTTTTACAAGATCATTCAGGGATTGCTCCTTGTATTGTCTTTTGCATAAGCTCATAGCTTTTAGACACATTACTGTATACCAACTAATCCCTGATGCTGTTGGGGGGAAAAAAACATAGAGCACTGGTCATTTGTGCATTTGAATTGTATTTTTCTGGAAATATCACCTTGAGTCAGGAATTAATGATGCAAAATTAATTTTCTTCATTCCCTCTCTTTCCCCCTTCCTCATCTCTGTTCCACCCACCACCTCCATCCACAGAGCTCCAGAGCATCTCGCTGGGCTGACCCGGACCATTTTGCCCAACGTCAGACCTGCATGAACAAGTTTGCCAACTGGTTTGGCACCATGCCTCTTGTCCATTCTCAGATGAGGCTGGACCCAGTCCTGTTTAAAGACCAAGTGTCCATACTGCGGAAGAAATACAGGGACATCGAGAGGCTATAACCTTCCTGAGCCTCCTTGCTCGGTGACAGAACAAAGAGAGCGAGGGGGCGAGATGCATCAACGGAGGCAAACTGGACTGGGTCCAGTGGGTGAGGAAGATATGGGTGTCAGTCTTTTTTGTTGTCCTTCTCCTTTCCAACCCAGCTTCCACGTGAACTTTGGGACAGCTGAGTTAAGAGGTTTCATTTAAACACTATGACTAGCTAAAAGCTACACCTGAAAACTGTAAACCGTTCACCTTTGATCCTGGAGTCGTAGCTTGTCACTACGGTGTCTCAGCAGTGACTAACTGTGTCCAGTCCACAGGAAGTGACCGTCTGATCTGCTCTGTACACTATGCACAGGTTCCTGAAAGTTTTTGCTGACAGTATATTAATTATGAAGAGAATAACACTATTTTGGATTGCGTTTAGCTATTTTTTTATGCAGTGAATGAATGGTGAGCATTGATTTCTGTATTGTCTTAATGAAATCTAATGGCATGGTGGGCTCAGAGAGGAATGAAAAGTCCTCCACTGCAGAACTGACTGATAATTGTGCTGACATTCACAGTGCCTCCCGGTTTCTCTAAAGGCTTCGGGATCTGGGAATCTGAGTAAAAGACATGATGGCAGTTTGGCACCTTGATCTTGATGCTTTTCTTTTTCTTTTTAATTTCCTCCATGACTTGTAATTTCCTTTTGCGGATAAGTTTGTGCAGTTGAACAGACATAATAATAACATATATCATTTTGAAATAACTAATTTTGTGGGAATAGATGTCCCCACAAGTTCAGTTAGATTTACTTAATCTCTTCATGGCTCCTTTCCATTCATCAAGGTGTCTGTGACGAGCTAGATTTAATTGTTGAATACAAACAAGTAAAAACAGTACAAGGCAAACCACTGTGATATCCACAGAAAAAAAATCTGTTTTGATCTGAGCTGATTACAGATTGTCTGTAATCCCAGTTTCATTTTGTGAATGGCCAACTTTTGGCAGAAGCTAAATCGACATTTCTGACATGAGGGAGCACTACTGTTAGATGAGATGATTCATTTTAAGCCGACTGTTGTATCATCCCCTACTTCTTCTGAACAAATACGCCCTGAGTCAAGGGCATTCTTACTAAAACTGATGAGAGAGATATTCCAAATTGTGGTAATTCTTCAACATCATTTCCCTCTGTAAAAGTTTTCAGTAGCACAATAGCAGATTTAAAAATCTGACTTGACGTCAAACCAACCTGGGGCCACATTAGAGAAGTATCTCAGTCCTGCTGTATCTGTGGATTACTGCCAAACGTCACTTCAACTAACTTGTATAGCTGCTGGATTTAGAGGCTAACTGACGTGTAATTATTTGATTATTAATGTAATTTAACAGTTTTAATCTTGCTAAGTCATATCATGAGACTTGAAATTATCAGAAAAGGCCACTTGTGTTTCTGAAACCCCTCATTAGTAAGTGTAATGTCAACAAACTGCTCATCAGGTAAAGCAAGCAGCATTTCTATAAAAAGCCTAACCACACACCTCCCTTGACACCACTCATCCATCTCCCCCACTATGTGCCAATAGAGCATTGTGGTTTTGTTTTCTAAATGTATATAAAATATCTTTTTTTTTTCTCCTTCCACTTGCAATAGGGAATGCCATGCATTCCTGCTCTCACTTGTTTCATAAAGTGTTTTCTTTCTACTTAAGAATGTGAGAGTGGAAAAGGAGGCAGAGTTCATGTGTGAGAGCCTGAGCGCTCCACCGGCACAGATGCTGCGCGAGGATTTTCACTTCGGGGAATGTGTTATGAACTCAGAAGCAAGCAAACAATCCTTGCTTACTCAACACAATGCTGTCAGGACAATTGCATAAAGTCGTAAACAGAATCTAATTTCAGAAATGAACTCGGTGCAATATTTAAGATGACATTTTCTCTTTTCTCTTCCCTTGTGTTAATATTTCAGAGGGCAGAGGTTATATATTAATGTGCCTTCAGAGGAAATACACTTACTTTTTTTTTTATTCCTTAATCTGCCTTGTGCAAGCAACATGACCCTTTTTCCATCTCAAAACTGTTCTTTAATTTATTTTCTTCCGACACCATCCACTAATGCATAATGATGTTTGACACTGGAATCCTCTGAATACTTGCCACCACACATCCGATACCAACATTCCTGCCTTTCCTGTCCTAGGAATGTTTTCTAAAGTCTGTAGGCTCATCCTGAAAATACTGCCTTGTCATGGTGTACATGCGAGGTTCCTCTGTGTTTGTCGCAGCTATAGTAAGACATGTAGTTCTCTTCGTCTCTCTCTCTCTCACAGAGTATTTATCAGACGGGATGGTGTCTGGAATGAATCTACCTGTTTCCTTCACTCTTCCACACCCACAGACCTAATTTTATAGATTAAAATGGAAAACTGGTGAAAGAAAATCACAATTTTGTAAATGGATTTTATAAAAACAGTTTGGGAAAAAAATCAATAAAATGTTTGATACAAACTGTTTTTTTTAATTTTCTTTTTCTCTTATTTTCCAGTGTGGCATGTTCCCTTACACCTACAGAGGGATGGGAAATCCAAATGAAGTGATACTTTAAGCTTCCCGCTTGTGTGAACTTCATTTTATACCCAGAAACTGCTGTGTTTACATAATTTTGTGTCAGGGTGATTGGTTTCGACATGCTGCATAAATAACAGCATCTATCCGGGATGATCCCATGGTGCATGAGAGCTGCCAAGTCAGCCGGAGAAAGTGCCGCAGCTAAAGCACACACAGACACCAAACTGGCCAAAACTTATTAAGCAAGAAGATCTGCAGTATGTAAAGCTGGACTGGTGCCCACTCTGGATGACTTATCTGGTGTCACGCTAAAATAAAAACCCTTCTGATAGCTGCACCGAGGCTGCAGCCACTTAGTTCTGTGCCGCTAGAGTACATAAGATCCATATGTGCAGTAGAAATAAGGTACTTTGTTACAAAACAAGACGTGAAGTGTCACAGCGCTGCTGCAGTGTTTCAAGCACTCGGGACCAAACTGATGCCAGAAGTCTTTAATGGTATGCAAATGAGCTCAAGTGCTCTTAATCCCATTGATGAGATGTGTATCTGCGACAGAAAGGGATAAGAGTTTGCATTAAACACTGACTCGAGGCCAAAATTGAATGATATCCTTCTTTTCTATCATCTTCCCTTCAGATCATCATCACAGCTTGTCAAGCAGAACGCCTGAAGATAAACCCAAGCTTGTGAGAGAAGACTTTGTTTTTTTTACTTTTTGTGCTCTCATAACTCCAACAGTTATGTCTGGATCCCCTTTTCAAATTAGTTTTTATGCTTCGTGGGAAACGATGCCATCAGTTTCACATCTGGCTTATTTGCCATCATGTTTTCCAGCTGTAGTTTGGAATAAAATTTGAAGCTTTGCTGCAATTGTGATGCAGAAAAATATGTCATAATTGTGAGAAATTAAAAATAGACACCATGGAGACCACCCTGCGTTTCAGGGTGAGCTCATAAGTAAGATTTATCCTGGAATGTGGAGATTGCATTTGCAGAGACCGTGCAGCTCCATCACAGAGCACATCATGGAAAAGTAGCCGAGTTCCTGTAGAGTGGATGAGGCTCCTGCTGGAGACATAATTGAATACATTCAGATTAGACACATTATAGCTGGAAACAATCTCACAGGGATACAAGGATCTAACTTCCTGCTATTTGCCTATATGCACATAAAAATGCTTTTCAGCACATCAAAGACACAAGATGCTTTACTTCAACCAGCCAGCTGTGCAGATAATTATATACTTGTGCTTTGATATGTAGATATAATTGTACTCTCAGGCTTTGTGACGCATGGTGAATGCAGCTTGTCTTGGGCTGGGAGGGATTAATGTAGAAATGACTGGTTTAGCTCGCATCATAACAACCAGTTATCCTGAACTTTTTCTTTTCCTTTTTTCAAACAAATGACAAAACCATCTTACTCTCCAAACATGGCTGAGCTGCTAAAATGTTTCACATGCTGCCTTTGTGCACACTGTATTATACATTAGAAGGAAAGAAAAAAAATGTGTTTGATGGACTATTGCTTTGATGTAACAGTGCTTCTTGGAAAAACATTTCTTTTGGAAAGTCTACTCCCGTTTTAAATTGTGCCACATTGATAAAAAATAATGCATTTGTAGGATTAGTAGCGGAGTTGTGGGTTGCACCCCTGAAAAACTGGCAAACACTTCCATGACTGCCCTTCATCGTCATCGTCAACATGCGCTCTGGAAACTGGACATGTGGAGGAACATTATGTTCAGTGATTAGTTCAAATGATCCCTGAACAATTGGGATTGTAGGGTCAAAGTGGGAAGAAGACATGGAGAACGTTTTGCTGACTAGGACCAAATTCTGTTCTTCAGGATGAAAATGTTCACCCTAAGCGTAGGATTGACTGGAGACTACCTGGGAGTGGAGAGGCCAGAATGGCCTGCCTGCAGTCCTGACCCCAACTCCATCAAATCCTTGTGAGATCAGCTTGAGCATGCTGTTCTCACCACAGTGACCAACTTAATTGACTGGTTGCAAATGGGATGAATTGTTGAATTGAAAGTATGTTTGTTTCATGTCTGCTAATGCAACATAGGATTTAATTTGACAACATAAAAATGGAAGCAAAATGGTCTTTCTAGGAGTTTAAGATTTACTGCCAAAAAAATCTTACAACAAAGAAATAATCCACTCCAATCAATATTGCTAGACTAAAAAAATGCCACTCAATATAAAATTTTAATTAAGTTTTGTCTGACTTATATTAGTAATTTGGCATAGATCAACAATAAACCACTCACTCAAGTAGTAGGTGTGTGAAATGATGAAATGTGTCTCTGGAGGACAATCTTATCTTGCTCATGACTTCCCTCAAAAGGGATGCATTTACTGGCAGTTTTCATAATATCATTGTGACGCATGATCAAGTCTTGCAATCCATCTGGACTACTCTATAAAGCTATTATCAAAGTAGCACCAGTTCACAGAAAATGTCCTCTCAGGACACTTGGCCGCGATGGATTTAACAATTCACAGACTTTGAAATGAAACACTGCTGTCATCTAGATGTGTATGGCTGTTCGTTGAATTCCACTTATTTTTGTTCTAATCAAATATTTAGGACTACTGACACACAAGAAGTAAATTTAACATGGTGAAACCTCATTATCTATCATGCAGAGTGACAAGGAGAGTCTACTGCGGGTAAATTATAAACAAGTTCAACTGGCAGCAGTTCTGCTGCAACAGATGCCAATAAGACAAATCCGCTTTACTGCGAACCCATTTGGCAATTTGATAGTAGATGAGTCAGACTGTCCGTCAGGCATATTTTTCTTATACTGCATCTAATATACTGCTGGGAAATTAGTTTTAGAGTCTGTGGATGTCTATCTCTGCATGCTAAGAATCTGGTTTAAAAGATTGAATTGGTTTGGCAGACTGTAATAGGGCCTACCTTGAGAGTTTTTCCACACTTTATTACTTATTTAGATTATTAAATGATCTGGCTTTTATTCATACATTTGATACTTGATGATGCATGTAATCAGTCCCAGCACACCTAGGTTATTACCAGTAATATAGTGTGGAAATGGGTTTAATGAAAGCAGGCAAACCTTAGTGTTTACCATCATTTCTTCTTCATCGCGGTTTGTAAAAAGATTGTATTTTACTGATGTTATTTTATTCAAACGGAGGCGTTGATCGTTCCTCTGGTAGGCTTTGTGTAAGGACGCCCTCTATCTTTCCTTGGCTCTAACAGCAACTTTTCTGTCAGTATCAGCCTCCTCGACAGGCTCCTCCTCTGCCATTTTTGACTGTAAACATCCTGCCAATTTTAAAAGGACAGCGCTGAGCGGGAGGAAGGCGACTGGCGCCATCTTGGCTGTTTTAATGAGTACAACAGGGGAGAATTCCCTTGGAGAAATTACCTAATCATTGGGATTTCACTGTAAGAGGGCTGCTGTCGGTAAGTGTGTTTGCAGGGGAAATATTTGCACGTAGTTTGGTGTATTTTAGGAAACGATATAGACGTGCATGTTGAGGTTTATTCGTTGCGGCCTTCACTGTAAAAGGGACGGTTAGCTATCGGCTAACGATAGTGTTGTGCTCATAGAGGGGGGAAAGTATGCCTGGGCTTTGAGTGGTGCTTTGTTGCTGTGTATTTTATGGTTACATATGAAAATGGTATTTCGTAATTTGTTGGAAAAATTATCTGGGCTTAAATTGAAATAACCAAGCCGATACATGTTCTACTTTGGTTGCGCAGCTCACGGCTTCATTGCTCCCTTTGTAGTAAGCTAGTGGCTAGTTTAGTTCGTCCCACTTTATGGCGCCGACTATTTTCTGGCGTTGCCCACCCTTGGCGCTTTTAACGTGTTGCTCATCTTTTAGTTCTCATAAAGCTTTCTTCATTTAATTATCTATGAGTTTAAAGCAGAATTAATTAAAGTTCATTGCGGCGAAAACACAATTTTATCAGATGGGCATGTGCATGGGCATTTATTTCCAATATTTGATTTTGAGACGCAGAAATAGGCGGAACTTGAATATAGGTAGAGCTTGTGCTGATAAGGTCTAATTTTCGCAACTTTTAAGTTACTACATAGATTTTTTACATAAACGATTAACTTCTAACGTTGGCTTGGACTAAATGTGTGCTTCAAGCAATTTTTGTTAGTTTTCGACGCTGGTGAAAGAGCGACAACCACCAGTCTTTCCAAGTACGTTTAGCATTAGCTACCCAGGCATGTCAGCATTTCTTTGAGACAGAGCAGACCTTTATTTGTGTCATAAAATTGACTCAATTAGTTATTCAAACCATTTTAAAAAAACCTATCAGCATTTTATGGGAATTAGTCTAAATATCTTTAACGAGCTTTGTGGCAACACAGTTTCTTGGGTGGCTCATGTGCCCTCATGTGTTTTTATAAAATGGTCATTACAATTAATCCTGTCTGATTACTTTGTTAAGGCTTAGCTCTTGAAAACGGGGTGATTTTAAAATCTCGAGTATTTTAGTGCTAGGGCTATTGCTCTATTTTTTTGTTTATGTATTTTTGCTGAAAGCTTTTCTTTCTTATACATCTGCTTTAGGGAATTTGACATACTGCTTACACATGTGCTGCAAATTGGTCATTTTTCAGGTAAACCACACCACAGTTGGCGTGTGTGAACCAGGCGAACCGGGGCCATGTTCTACGCCCACTTCGTCCTAAGCAAACGTGGGCCGCTAGCCAAAATCTGGCTGGCGGCCCATTGGGACAAGAAGCTGACCAAGGCCCATGTGTTTGAATGCAACCTGGAGAGTAGTGTGGAGAGCATCATCTCACCCAAGGTAACAAGATGAAAGTTGTCTTTGGATTATGTTCTTCTTATGGGCACCAGGTTAATTATTTACCCCATTAGAATCAACTTGACCTGGGTGCTTTGTTTCCTTATCTTTTAGGTGAAGATGGCATTACGTACATCAGGCCATTTGCTCCTTGGGGTGGTGAGAATCTACCACAGGAAGGCCAAATATCTTCTTGCTGATTGTAATGAAGCCTTCATCAAGATCAAAATGGCCTTCAGGCCAGGTAAAGACGAAACTGCATAAAAGTATTGCAGTACAACACCTTTTTTTGTCTATTTTTTGGGGATGGAGTACACCCTTCTGCTCCTCATAACTTTACTATTTGTTGGTCCTATGTTCAGGTGTGGTGGATTTACCTGAGGAAAACAGAGAGGCAGCTTACAATGCCATCACCTTGCCAGAGGAGTTCCATGACTTTGACCAGCCTCTTCCTGATCTGGAGTAAGTTTTTACCAGATTTAACATGATTAAATTTCATATATGACAAAGACCTTAGCTGCTGTTTTTTGTACATTAAAGGGACTATACCCGATTTCACGTCCGGCTAGCTTAGTTAGCGATAGAGGCTATTTTTTTTAGCTTTTGTGTGACGCTTTTTCTTCGCTAAGGGGTTTAACTTTCATAATTTGAC
>JAVQJG010032917.1:0-14544 GCA_036024015.1 Craterocephalus amniculus
GATAGATAGATAGATAGATAGATAGATAGATAGATAGATAGATAGATAGATAGATAGATAGATAGATAGATAGATAGATAGATAGATAGATAGACTGAATGATGCCGTGGGGTATACTGTATGAATGGAAATGGGCTGTCCTCTATGCTGTCCAGTCTACGTTGCTGTCAAATTAATGAAGTAATGATTAATTAAGTATTAATGTAACACGTTGGGTACATAGACACTAATGTAGTGTATCCTGGTCAAAGTCAATGTGGAGTCCTTGGCAAACATCACTGCTGTTGCCCCATTATATGGAATAAAATGTAATAAATGATAAATATTAATAGATATTATAAAGGATCTTTGAAAAAAAGATGTAATATTATGGGAGATGAGAACATTTAAAAACAATCTATATACATGAGACACTGGATTACTACTGACAGTGAGTTTTCCAGAGTTTTTGTTTCAAGACGGGTACTTTTTTATTAATGTCAAGCAATATATATGAAAGTGGCTGATCTTAGCTTTAATATTTTAAAATGAAAAAAAAAAACATGTTTTTAAAATGTACAATAGGTTGCACAGTTGTTTTTTTTATTAACACTGATGTTACAGTTAACATCTAAATGGAATTCATCACTTTTGTTGGAAATTAATCCAGAACCTATATATACTATATGATATAGTATGAGTGCTACATCATGAACGTATAGCATGAACGGGACACTAAAAAATAAAGCAAAAATGAACCTAAAAGCCCACATATATATATTTCCACTTACAGTGAAACAGCAAAAACAGGAAATCTTGATTTCACCTCTCATCATCTTCTATTTTTCATTACTGATCCTGACGGTTTGCACTTACACTTATCCAGATGAGTTTGATTAGCTTTGGTAGCCCCTGGTGGATTGTAATACTTCCCATATTGCCTGTAGGCTCTATAAAATGAACACACACACACACATATACACACAATTCTAGGAAACATACCGTCAGAATAACTTCTCTCTGTCTTTAGCTCTTCCTGATCTTCTAATATGACTCTTTTAGCTACACTTGCATTTCAGCATAGTCTCACTAGGAAACATGTAACAGACAATTATGCAAATATATGTTATAGTGTCACAATCCATAGGTTTCAATTGATGACCTATGTTTGGTTCAGTCCAGTGCTCATTATTAAATCTTGTCCTCAGGCCCCCCTGCCCTACTGGTTTTTCCCTGATTCAACTCACCTGTGTCAAATTAACAGATCATTAAGAGAAATGTGCAGAGCTTGGGGACAAGCTCTTGAGAAGACCCATTTTATTTGAGTCCAGTACATTAAAGCTGGGAAACATCTAAAAGCTCCGGGGCAGGGGTTGGTGAACGCTGCCCGAGGCTGTGGTTTTCTGTAGATTAGCGTTGTCTAGACAAAAACCAAAACACACCTATATCAAAAGGCAAAAATCCTAACTATCTACAAGGATGTGTTTTGTACAACCGTGAACATGAATTCAAAACCATGTGCTTTGGATACTGCAAACAGCAAATCTGCATCAGTTTTTGAGTGTTAGCACAAAACAGGAATAAAAGGGTTGAGGAAAATAAATGTGGTAATTTTTGAGGTCCATTGTTTGGATTATCCAAAAGACTTGCTATTACTTCTAATGAATTATTACATTTTTTTATATATTCAACTCTATTCCGTTCTTCATAAGCACATCAGTTAATCACCTCTCTGGCATAAAAATGATTCCACATCATCTGAATAAAGAAGCTGATAAACTCAATTCCACAAACAGAGAGGTAATCTCTGCGACTTTATCTTGTTTAATCTTCCGCTGCTGCTTTAATTTTGACTCTGGTGCTAAGACTTAACCTTTCCTTCATGTCTGTTCTAATCTCACAGCTCTGCCTGTTTATAACAACACAGGATGACATCAAACAGCAATCTTACTTGACTGAGCATATGCTAGTCAAGGCAGCTGCAGCCAAGTGCATCTCATTACCTTAACACCACTTGACGTGAGCGGCACAGTAGGTACCGTGTAATAGGACACCAGGTGAGAGAGGCAGATGTTTGACTGACCCCATGCTACACGCTTCCTGACACCGCTATGATCTTCTACAGATAAACAAGTAGGCCAACAGAGCAGTGGAGCGAATCATGCGCTTTATATTAATGTACTTGGTTTTAAGGGAATACCACCGGTTGATATTGCATGCTGTCTGAATACACAACAGCAGTCCTATCTATATTTATGCAAGTGAACAACTCCCAGTCTGTGTAATGGCCTCAAAGCAGGCAAATTATTCGGAAGAAATCAGAAATGAACAGGAAAACAACGATATGAGGGGGAAAAAAAGGAGCAGCTGCAGTGACTGCAACAGGAACGGTTTGTTATGTGTTATTACAGGGCGACTGTGTCCGAACAGCGCTCGCTTTGCCGCGTCCTCATGAGGACTTGCAGCTCTCACATCCTGGTCACATGTCAGGTTGGAATTTCTGCTCTAAAAAAGCTGCACATGTTCGACTGCGTATTATGTTGGAGTCTGAATCTTTAAAGCTGCATGAAGCACGATTTTTATGCAGTCAGAAGCACCCACTGGGGCCGCAAAGAAAGAGAGACAAGTATAGCACCTCCGACAACTCAGACGCCGAGGCTGTGATCTGTTTGCCTCAAATTTAATTTTCATGTCAGGTGTGTACACTATTTCACCCACGGGGAATGACAGATTGAAACTTTTTCGCGGAAGCGGCTGGACGGTGCACCCCAGGGAGAAAAAGGGACTCAACAGTTTGAGATTGTTTCCTTTCACAGCAGAAGAGAAGAGCATACCATAGAGTTTCATCTTACAGGACTCCTGGAGTCTTCTGTCAGTTATTTTTCACAGTTTGTAGGCAACACTTATGTGACATTGCCAAGGGCAGTTTTTAAAAAGAAAATATTCCCCTTACATGCATCCCCTGCTAACTGGACAAACCGTAAAAAATTCAGGCCTCGCATGATGCAGGAACGAGGTGGCTCGGGATAGATTTCTACTGCAACGATACAGCAGAGTTGCAGGGGTATTACAATGTGGAGTGCACTGAGACAAGTGGTTGTGGATGAATACAAGCTTGAGGCATAAAGAGTGAATGTGCAATATGCTCTGCAAAAGCAAACAGCAGCTTTGATGACTGTAAAGCAGAGAGCACTGTAAAGCCACAGTGACTCACTTCAAATTTCCCTCAGAAAGCCCTCCAGGATGGCCTCCGTCTTTAATGCAAACACAGTGAAAATGGTGAGCATCAGCAGACCATTATGGCCCCCATAAGCGCTGTAAAGTAATGTGTGATAGCATGGACTGGGGCTTTAAAGTTCAATCACAGCCTTCTCAGGAAATATCACAGCACCAGGCAGAAAATAGAGCCGGACACAAGACTGAGCGAACGTAACTCAAATCATTTACACCACTCTGCCAATGATGGAGCAGTTTCAAGCCAGGAGATTTCTGCAGAGAAAATAACAATGCAGATAGGCGCTGAGCAGTGCGCTTCCCTCAACCACAAGGGAGGTCAAAGCTGACGGCTAGAAAGAATTCATATTCAGGGAGCTATGAAATATGAGCTTTGTGTGATGCCAAATTGATTTAGCTGTAAAAATTCTTTTCATTTTGTTCCATAAAGATGCTCACACTTTTAAAGCCCTGCAAACTTGCGAAAGAGCCCGCTATGATATGCTCACAATTTACAGCCAAGGTCATAATCTGAGCAAGACTTCTTTTACATGCATAATGCTGCCTTAAAAAAGGCTGAAATGGAAATCATGGTTTTTCAGTTAAAAAAAGTTAGTAATTCTCTGGTACTCTGATTAGTTTAATGCTTGGGTGGATCAGCCATGCCCCCTGTGTTAAAAGAGAATACCAACCAACGATTTTTAAATTCATCCTCCTGGCTCCCCCGTGATGACATGACTGTCTCTCACAAAGAAGCTGATTTGTTGAAAAATGAAAAAAGTAAGCGTGATAGCATGAGGAATGAATTACCGGGATAAACTCGGCTTGGTTTGCGAAAGACATTTGGACTGTGTCAGACTCTCATCAATGGATCGCTGCACTGATTGTAAAGCTGCAGTGAGTCACTTTAAAATTTATTGACACCGCCTGTACACATATTTCATAAAATGTGAGCTGTCTTTTCCCCAACAGCTTGTGCCGCACGGCAGGGTGACAGGATAGAT
Organism: Craterocephalus amniculus; assembly: GCA_036024015.1. Taxonomy (NCBI): domain Eukaryota; kingdom Metazoa; phylum Chordata; class Actinopteri; order Atheriniformes; family Atherinidae; genus Craterocephalus; species Craterocephalus amniculus. The sequence continues at coordinate 4,197 of JAVQJG010032917.1, forward strand.
TGTTGCAATGATTGGATTATTCAAACAAATCAAGATGACACGGTAATTATGATGTGACAAAAGCTGTAAAAAGATGTGTTGTTGTCTGTTGCTCTGATATGACATCAAGTTTAGGTTGTAGCTTACTATATTAGTTTTAGTCATTTGGTTCATCCACCTTTTGTTTTATTAAATGCAATTCCTGACAACAGTTTTCAGGTCTAGAAACTGTGAATACAAAAAATCATTTTTCATAGAGCTAATTTAACAAATATGGCACATTTCATGAATGCCCTGAAGCTCACTATCAAGCACGGTGTGGTTTGCAAAAACACAAAGAAAACATTACTATGCAAATGCAATTTGTTTGTGCGTATGTTCTTAATGTCCCATTCTTCCTGCAAACGTCTCAAAGCGTGCAACAGTTGTCAAGGCATTTTTTTGTGTCAAAGTTCTCCACACATCCCCTGTTGGGGATGGATCAGTGCTGCAGGTCATAGCTGCAGGCAGAACCTACGTCTTTGTCTTTCTCAGCAATGCCTCTGTAACTTGTGCAGAGGGGTTTTGCATTGTCTTGTTGAAAATTGCATGAATGCCTCTGAAAAGTCTTGAAGGCAGAATATGCTGCTCAATATCTCATTGAACTTTTCAGCATTAATGCTGCCATGTCAGAAGTGTTAATGAGCTTTGCTAAAGCCACTGATACTTTGCTATAACATCAGAGAGCCTGGATTTTCTACTTGCTGCTGATAAGAGTCTGGGAAGGTTTTTTTTTTTTTCTTCGGCCTTGATTCAGAGCACATAACATCCCTTTTTCTGGTATACAGACTCATCTGACACAAACATGTGTTTCCACTCTGTAAAGGTCCAGAGAAGTTGATGGTACCTCTGCGCAAGAAAAAAAAAAAAAATTCTTCACCATTACATTTTAAGTGGCATTTGTGAGTGTAACTCTGTACTCTTGGTTTGACAAAGGTTTCACCCAGTAATCGCTCATCCACGTGGTTACATCAGCTACTGACAGCTCTTGATGCGGTGCCATATGCTGTGGAGGGCAGGACTGAACACATTTGTGGATATAAGCTGTACAATAACATACCAAAAAAATGTAAAATGTAACATGATATTTACGTATTACATTACAAAGATTTATTTTCTTTATAGATAAAAAAATAAATAAAATACATTTGCATTTGCTTATGTTTGCTTATGATTGCTGTTTTTTGGAAGGGCAAAACAAAATGCTCTTATTTGTTGCTGGAGTTTCATTTGTACAAACCTCTAAGTCCCAGGATAACTGTTTGACTGTGTTTACTTGTTATAGGTTAAAGCAGGAAATGAGGCTGTCATTATAAGAGATAGCTGGACTACCACACACTTAAAACACGCCTGCTACGATCAGTTTGGGTTATATTAAAAAGCATCTACTTATATATTCTGTACACACAGAGCACCACCATATTGGAAGTCATTTTTCTTTTCTTCCTTTAGCTTATTTTCTGCCTCCATTAGCTGCAAAGGACATCAAGCTAAATATAGTTCGATGACAATTTGAAATGGTCAGTCTGTATATTTCTGAATGTTGAACACAAACTGCTCCTGCCAATCTAATCTCTAAGTCACTATGCTTTCACACACTGTCAATAAAATTCCATCCTCAGTTTCTATATCACTGCTCTTGTCCAATAACCTGTCTGCTAGTCTTCTCTAAGCCAATCAGCCTAGAGAGCTCGCTCTTTAAATATCATCGTAAATCTGTCATCCTTTCAGTCCATCTTTAGTGCAATCTTGCTCCTCCTTTTCAGTCTTGCTCATAAGCTGCTGCTTTTCATAAGAATCTAACCATCAGAAATTCTTTACACTCCGTGTCTGAATCATGCAAATCATCTCTCGCTCCTAACTTGTCACACTCATGTTTGGTCAGAAACTTAGTGCATCAGTATTGACTGTAGAAAGCGACCAAAAGAACCCCTTTAGATTAGCAGCGTTTGTGCAATCTGGTCATGTCATAGTTGCATCACCATGACAAAATATCAACAAAGTTTTTTCTGCAAACTGATTGATACATCCAATTTGGAACAATGCAGCACAGACGTAGAGTAAAAGAAGCGAAAATAAAGATCAGAAGTCAAAATCTACCAAGGCAGTAAGGACATCTGTGTTCCTCTCCAACCTTCATATGCAGGCTGTGTTACTTGCTGATAAGCCATCGCTGTAGAATGATGTTTCCGTGTTGCTGTTTACTCTATGTGCGGTCGGGGCATAACTTAATGCCACAAATGAAAAAGTGCCTATATGCAGCTGTAGAGCCGTTCCCTGTGTGTGTATGAAAGCCATGATAAAGGGATACCCTGTGCATTGATAACCAAGACTGAGGGCGCTCAAACAAGCATCAGTATGTGACGAGAAAGGAATGACAATGTGTTGGTTCTCAAATAAAAGTCGGCTCATTTTTAAGCCTTCTTCACGAAATAGAAACTAATGTTTTTCTAGATTCTGGTGCAGGGTCAGCGGAAGATCTTCATCAATACCAACTTATCAAAACTATATTAGTCAATTATATTGCACAAATTCACTAATAAGGAACCATTGTTAGTAAAGAAAATGAGAAACTAAGCCAAGCTGACAGGTGAGTTGGGAAAAACTGTTTTTTTTCTTTCCTTTACGCTGTAGTTTTAGGTTAACATGTGCTCTGCAATAACTACCCACTGATTCACTGAGAGGAAGCACTTCAGCTCCTTTTTCAGCATGACGTCATAAAAATCACCAGTGCAAAGGAGAACAAATCTTTTGTTGAATAAACAGACAACACCGAGTGCAGCTAATGCTCCATTCATCGTGACCTGTGTTGGCCCAGAGGCATGCACAGATAGAGGCTGCTGTGCTTTGATTTTCTGTCCTTGCCTCCATGACTGATGAGCTATGGAGATGCTGGAAGCTGTGCAGCCTCTCTGCTCACCAATTTACAAACTCTGAACGTGGCCTTTGGGTTATGGAAAGTAAAAGGGGGATGCATCAGTGGGTAGAGGTGATAAATAAAAGGTTAACTCCGAGTCTTTCAGAAGCTGATGGGATGATAACACAATCTTAGTGGTCAAAAGACTCAGATTTAGAGGAGTATGTTTGTATGGGTTGGAAAGTATTGTTCATATGCAGATTGCCTCATTCTTAAAATTTAGCCCTGATCTCAATAAGGACCGAGCAATAAAGAGAATGTCAACCCTCAAATCATATCCAGGGGTTTAACGTTCAGGTCACAGACTAGAGAATCTATTTACAATCTGAATACATCAAGGGTAGAAAAAGTTCACAAGAGATTGATTGAGCGATATGTGCGACAATGCACTAATGAGATCATTTTCAGAACAGAATGAGTCAATAATAAATGGCGGGGGTAGGGGGGTTATGGGTTGCTTTGGTTTCTCTGCAGAGGGCTTCAGAAGGCGTTTCAGGGACAACAATGAGAAACTGGCGAAAGCACCATTTTGAAATGAAATAGAGAAAATTAGAGGCAAATATTTCAACACGCAGGCAGTTCATTTTTTACAACAGCATCTACTCTTGTTCCCGGCAAGCTGCCAGAGACATTGATGTAGGCTCTATCCCTCCTCCACAGTGGTAATTATGCTGCTGGCCGAGGCTTGATTAAAAGATCTAATCTGCAAACTTAGTGTATAACATCTCGCAATAAGTTCCAGTAGTTTAAGGCTGCTCCCTTTTGCCTTTGATGGCACTTGAATGCAAAATATTTTAAGTGAAGGGAAACATGCTTTGTAGTCCTGTCAGAATGGAGGTGTGAATGCACCAGTGGATGTATTATTCAAAGAGAAAGCAGAGCAGATGAATATAGTTAACCTAAGTGAAATGTCCAAACTTAGGATCGAAAGCAGGTCCCTCTTTGACTGCAGCAGGAATTACAACAATAAAGCTGTGCTGCTTTTTCACCTGACGCTCAGCTATGAATATGTTGCATTTTTTATTCCCTGTAAGAGTCTGATAAATAATACATAATCAGTGAAAAATGCAGCTATTTGAAACAGGTTTGAGGTGCTCATTTTTCTCACCAAAAGTTAAAGTTTAAACACCGTTTGTGGAGACTAATGCATGTTTGCCCAGGTTAAAGCTCTGTGGCATCTTGAAGACCTCTCAGGATGAAAACTGTGACCTTCCTGTGCACTAGCTGGGGACATTAGATTACAAAATCAGTGTGTAAAAATGGAAAAGGTTCAAGCAAGGTCAGAACAAAAAGTATGCTGGGGGGGGGGGTACCTCAGAGGTCTCTGAAAAGCTGTTTTATTCAATATTGGAGGGATTTTCGCTCGGAATCTCACAGGATCTGACCACATGTGCAGCTGCATCCCAATCAGCCCTCTGAGGCAATGTTGCTGCTGGCAAAGTAACAAATATCTGTAAGCGTCCTTACCCTCTCTGAGCAGATGGGAGTAGATGAGCCAGAGGAGAAGTAGGCAGCAGAGTGACGCACCTCCACCTGCGGAGAGCGTCTTCGCTCCAGACTGCATCCCTGCACCTTCAGCCGTTTAGATTATCCCAAACTTTGAACGCTTGCGTCGCTCAGATGTCAAACAGATCAGCGGAAGAGAGGCTTTTCCAGTGGCGTCCCCAAAGCCTGTCGTAGGCATCCATTTTGAGGTTAGAACAGGAGAGGGACTGATAGAAATCCCCTCTTGCCTCTAAATTCCCTCCATGAGCCACAAATCCATCCAAGTCTGCTCAGCACACGCGCTCAGAGGAGAAATGTCCTCAAATATGACCAAGTTTAGCAGCTGCGGTTTCAACTGGAATTCACTCGCAGGCTTCGGGGGGGGGGGGTGGGGGGGTGGACCTGAAAAAAAATCTGGAAGTGTGTAGATGAGGGTGAGTGAGCAGCAGCAGACCCCCGCAGTTTTTATTCCTCGCACCGAGATGCTGATGATGGTGGTTGTAAATTCAGCCGCTCAACACCCCCTGAACGCCGCTGTCACTTTTGCTTTTTGTCCCCGGCGCCGCGCGCACTGCTCTTTTTGTTATTCCCCAGCAACTTCTCCACCACCGAGGACAGCCCGGCTCTGTGTGGCTTTACAGAGACACGCGCAAGTTAGCCGGCGCGGACATGACGGCCATACTAACCAGCACGGGAACTTATCGGAAAACGGGACACTCGGCGCTCCCTGAACCTCATGCGGGAACAGCTAACGGTGTAAATGCGTCATATGTGGCCACATACACGGCGACGCAGCCAAATGTCACGTCAAAAGAAACGCGGGTGGCTTCACGCTGCGCAATCCCGTCTGGATGAGACGCACTCATCGCTGGCGGTGCAGTGAAGTTGGCAACAATTGTCACCTGTATGAGCTCTTGTGCAAAAAAAGAAAGAAAAAAAGCTCTAGCAGATTCGCAACCGTGATGTCTCGTCTTCAATGGGGGAATTTAATCCTCGTCTCGAAGTCAGATATCAAGCACAGCTGAGCTTATTCCATCCCGATTTGCACTATTTGCGAGTACGCAGATGCAGCCTTTCAGTCCGCGGCAGGAAACGTTACTGCTGCGGCTGCACCCTGAGCTGCCCAGAGTTAAAGTGTTTCCAAATACTCCCTCTCTCCCTCTCTGACTCACATACACACTCACGGTGTCCTCATTCTTTCCTAAAAAACAAACAAACAAACACACAAACAAAACAAAAGCTCCCAGGCAATAAATCCCAAATTGTAGATGCTGCTGCTTATTTATATGGAAAAAGTCCCATCTCAGCCCACGGGGACGCACGGGCTAGTACCAGCTGCCACCTCATTGTGACATGTGTTCTTCCAGTCATCCCTGTTTCATAGGTGGAAAACGCCCTCAATGGCTGCATGGTCTTGGGACTACAGTTAACATTTAGCACAATGGCATTCTTGAAAATAGGAAAACGTCTGTTCATTTTTAAGGACTATATAACATATACATTGCCACAGTCCTCTTTAAAAACATGCATCATAATATATCGCCTCATAAGTCTCCAGTTTGCGCACCAGAGTGCTTTCTGCACTGTGTGAAACAGAGGGATAAATGCCAGTCAATCTCCTGAAAGAGTGCTATTTTAGACCCCCCCACCACTCGAGGACCATAACATAACTCATCCCCCCTCATACACACAGAGTCAGGAGATCCCATGACCGGTGAATGTGCACTTTATTAGCAGATGGAGAAGTTTCCCCCGCGTGCTGCTGTTGCTATCAGCCTCTCGCTGAATGGCTTTTATGATGACGTATTGGCTCGGGCCAAGGTCTGTCCCATCAGCGCTGTAACACATGAAAAATTGCTGGGCTCCACACTGCAAGAGGACTATGCATTTGTTAAGTAATAATGGGATAGTTTGCCGATTTTCCACCTTCAGGGCATCATTTCTTTCGATCAGCTCATGTTGTGCGTTAAAGCAGCAGCTTGGCTGAGAAACAGCCAGCAGCTGAGATGAGGTTTGTTTTTCTCTCTCATCTGCAGCTGGGCTCAGCCAGCTATCAGGGTCGGGAATCAGTGTCTCAGTGACGCCCCAGCATGGTTGCAGTGTAATTAATCATAATCCATCACTGTGACTGACAGGGTTATAAATTCTGCCAGTTTATTCTTACCCATCATATTTATTTTCATGTTTACTGCTAATTCACATACTTGTTTTTAATTGCATCTGGGCATATGTGGATTATAATAACAGCGTTGTATAATGTATGCACTTTAAAATGACTGTGCTCAACAAATACTGATTTTGTCATTCATTCAATCTAGACGCTTACAGGGATGATTTATATCTCATGTGCAGTCATTAATTACACCTTTGGTGTATTTGCACATGGATATTTCCATTTTTGTACTTAGTCATTTTTTCCCCTTCAAGACTTATTTAACAGTTTTACTAAATATTTTCCTCAAGTTATTGCTTTATCCACAAAATATTATAAGAAAATCTGCATAGTTTAACTGCCCTGCATTGTAAGACTCTAAAAAGCCACAGAACTGAAATTATGGGTGAAAAGTACATTTGCAGAAATTTCTGAAACTTTTTTATCTTATGCACATTTGTTTTGATTTCTAAAAAGAACATATTTAACTTTAATTTCAGATGTTCATGTATGTCATAAAACGCAACAGTTAGACAGTAAATGAAGCCACCTGACAGCAAATAAGACAGAAAGAAATTTTTGAAACAGATTTCTACACGATGAAAAATAAAGTAATATGAGCAATAAAATGTAAAGTAATATGGCCTACTAATATACACACATTTATAAAAAACAAACAAACAAAAAAAACTATCATAAAATATGACCAGGAACAGATTTTTAGCTCTTCATTTAGAAACAACATGGAATAAAATATTTAAATGCGGATTTCATAATGATGCATAACACATAATAATGTAGTAGAAAGAAAAAAGAGCAGTTTTGTGAATATGATTCATTTAAAACTTTTTAAAAATTATTCTGTAGTTTTTTTAATGTTGCAAGTAATTTGAAAATGTTCTCATTCTCCAATATTTTAAGCTGTCCAATTACAACTTAATAAAAGCAAAGCTTCCACCACTGATGAATAAAGATCATTTGTTAATGTCCTAATGCTGTGCCTTATAAAGTTCCATTTAGAACAATTACTTGTAATGAAATTCTTAAATTCAGGTGTTGTTTAGTTGATCTTTACCAGAATATCAGAATGTTGTCTGTGTGTGCTCTGAGTAGCTTATTGGCTGGTGTGACTGGCTTCCAGCCACACAACAACAGGAATTTGGACCAAGAAAATTTCACAAATACACAGAGACCTGCTAGTTAAGTTTAGCAGCTGTGATGCTTCTTATTAAGTCACGTCTGTCTTTTCAGAGTCCTCATCTGTAATGATTTTAGCTGGATTATAGTTAAATTCCACACAGGATATACGTTCACAGGGAAAACACAGGTATGTACAATCAAATCAGAAATAGCTTACCTGTTCTCAGGTGACAGAAGTAGCACCTGGTATGGCCCATCTGTTTCAAACTCTGAGGTGGTGTGCGTTCACAAATGGTGTTCTGCAAATATCAGTTTCACCCAGTGAGTGTTTGAGTTACTGTTGCCTTTCCACCATCTGAATCCACCCTGGCCCTTTTCCTCTGACCTCTGACATCAACAACAAGTTTTTGTAGCTACTTTACATTTTCTCTTTTTCAGACTGTAAACCCCAGAGATATGTGTGAAAATACCACCATTCACTCCACTGACTGGTGAGTGTTTTATGTTAAAGTAAGTGAGTGTATATGATCAAATAATATAAACATCTTGATTAAGATCGCTGAACACTGCTGGGGTAAAAGGAGATTCCTGGTCCACCCCAGCTGGATACCGGAGTATTTTTTTTTTTAAAGAAAGAGGTACCAGAGATAGCAGCAGGGATGTAACACCACAGGAAATAATATCTTTCAATTCTCATTCCAAAAACTCCCACTGCTCATTGCAGTTTTTTGTTACTGTTCTTAATTATACCAGCTTACAGTTTTCACATTAACATGATGGTATTGGAACAGGTGCACATTTAGTTACTGTTAATTGGCAACATTTGTAAAATCACTTGGGAAAAAGAGAAAATCAGCTCTCCCCAGAATACATGAGCATGAATATAGATACTGCGAGCTGCGATGTGATATGTTAGCTTTTGTCAAATCAAGACAAGCCACAAGTATTGTGGACTCATGTTTCCAGTTCTTTGTTTTATCAGCTACAGGCTGTTTGCAGCTTAAATGCCAGAGAGGAGTGGTGCGTCAAAGCATCTGCTGAAACGGACCTAAATAGTCCATCTGTGGGTGTATACTCACTGCTTTACATGCAGTACAGTCAGCAGGAGAATTCAACATTTTCATTTTTGTTACTTTGTTCTTACATCAGGGACTTGAAGTAATATTCTGCAGCAATAATGTATTTTGACCAACACATTATCACCAGTAAGCATGAAAGGAAGTTTTGATAATAGCATTTTCTGCTCAGATTCAAATAAGCGTTGCTGACCCACACAGTGGAAAACAAGATCAGAACGTCTGTTTCTCTGTTGTTCCCCTGCATGGACAGCGTGATCACTTAGACCATTCTTTCGTTTTTTGATGCAAGTGAGAAGGACTCAGCATTGTGTTGTGGTGCTGATCTCGCTTCATTTTATCTGATCCAAACATTGCAGAAAGCAAAAGCAAAGAAACATGTCTACACCACTTCCGATTAAATGGAAATTAGCTTCTTTTGCTGCATAATCAACACTATTCACTATCAACAATAAGAAATAACAAGCAGATCATAACAATAGGTGAATATATTTGTTTCTCAGCAGACACAAAATGATACTGTAAGATGGGGACTCAGTAAGGTAATAGTTTAATTGAACAATCAATCAAATATCTGGTGACAATATTTTTGTGTTGATCGGTGTAGAGGACCAGGAGGGTCTTTAAAAAAGCAATACAGCCTTTTGATGATGAGTAATGTAAAATAAAGACTATAAGATTGCAAAATACAGTTTCAAATTCAATTAATTCATAAAAAAGATCAAATTTCTAACCTTTGTAATTACACATTTTGAATATTAAAGAAAATATTAAAGAGGAACTGCATATTCAGAAAACATGATTTGTAAATGCTTTCAAAGGCTATTTTTTAAAAGAGAAATAACAATTTCTAAATAGAAATACGTATTTCATTTCACACATTTAAAAAACTAATTCTGTTTGACAATTGTCTCCCTTCTCTCCATTTGTAAATTCTTATTGTAATTGGATTTCTTTAACGGCTTACACTTTCCATTTAGCTTTTGCATGACCCTTTAGGTTAGAGAAAACCAAGTCAAACCAATCACAGCTACTCCTCAGGTGTTGCAGCTCCCTCATTGGTTAGACAGCCACGACTGTTGTGTTGGCCGCAATCAAGTGTCACTTATTTGTGTCATTTGTCCTCTGTCATCATTTATCATGTTTGTTTCTCTGCTTAAAGCTTAAATGTTCACACTAAAAAAATCTTTTGAACAGTAACTATAAAAATCAATTTTTATGAGAAAGATAGTTGAGAAGATTACAGTAATGAGGTAACAACACTTACTTTTGGTATTACACACCCAAACTAAGTAGTAGAGAAAACTCAGGCAAGTTTATTTTCACAAATTTGGGATATTATTAATTTTAATCACTGAAAAATCTCCTCTACTGTACCAGTAGAGCAGCCAGTTAATGGGTTAAAGCCTCCCTAATCTGGGTTTTTTCTCTTGAACACAGAATTTCCTGGCTTTAAGTTCTTTATTGATATTGTTCATCCAGCTGAAAAGCTTCTTTTATTCACTGAATGCCTGAATATATTCTTAAATGTAAGTTTGCCTGGTCCATGGCATCTGTTTC
>JAVQJG010032924.1:0-26036 GCA_036024015.1 Craterocephalus amniculus
CACACACACACACACACACACACACACACACACACACACACACACACACACACACACACACACACACACACACACACACACACACACACACACAGCTGCTGGCATCGAAGTCTGCTCAAATAGCCATTACTTCAAGTTAACCCAAACAATAAGAGCGAGTGAAACTCACAACTTCTCCAGCAGCTGCTCCATTGAGTCGCTCAGACAGTAAATGGAAAAAGAAAAAGGAAAAAAAAGAGAATAGCAAAGTGGATCCACAGAGACCCCAGTGTGAAGGAGAAATCCCTCTGAAAGCCAGTGAACAGAATGGGTTGGCCATGCCACGCGTTATGACCACCAAGAGACTCTGCAGAGCCTCGTCAAAGAAAAAGTTTGAAGTTATTTAATATTTCATTATTTCATCACTAATGTAAAATGTCAACTTTATCTAGTTTCATCAGAAGTTTTCAGAGAAAATAAGGCTTTGAAAATCTCTACAAGTAAAAATGGTCATTAGAACAAACCACACAGAGACATAAAAAAAATTAAATATAGCAGGGGCTAAGAGAGATTTATCAATGTTAATGTGCTTGTAGTCAGACACATTTAAACCCCCTGATGCTGGCATGGGAGAACAGAGCTTTATCCTAGTCTGAGATAAGGAGGTTTTATCTCTGTCATGCTGAATGTGACGGCGAACCAGCAGGTCTCCATGCTGCAGGAAGGTTTCTGCCACGCTATCCTCACACTGATGACTCACTGACAGCTGTTTCAATCGCTGCAGACCTTCTTACGAGAACATAAAAATTTCATTTTTATTTTTTTTTATCCCACATTGTAATGCCAAAAGATTGATCTGCTCCATGCTACCTAGTGAGACATAAAACATGAAGTAAAAGCTTATTTCATTTGAGCTGATGAGCAGGAAGTCCCTAGTTATAATCTGCCCCCCTAACTCCCTGAGGTGCCATTGATTAGCCAGAAGTTTATTTAGGAGGAAGCTCTTTGGTATGGATTTTGACCTTGTGATGACAAACAGGAACTCACCGGGTTCCTTCCCTCATCACACTGGGTATTTTTGGTGGCCATTAACATGCCAGATTTCTAATCTGTTCTTCAAATGGTAGGGCATGACAGCACTGCTCTGTCATTTTCTCCTCCTGTCTGGGCATCTACACCCACATCTCGCTCTTCCTTGTTGTGTTTGTCCCTCGCTGGCTTCACACTGTGTTCCTCATTTCACATGCCACCATGAAATAAACATGCAGACATCGCTACATCATCTGTGCCTGACACTCGATGAAAGCGTCGGTTGAGTGGCTGATAGCAGACGCTAGGAACAGGAAGTCAGTGTATTCTTGTTTCTGCCTTTGAACATAGAGCTGAGAATGGCATGTTCAAGAAGTTATCTTTGAAACATATACTTGTATTAATGGTTGTTAGTTTGCATTTTAAAATTGCAGTGTTACTACATGAAAGGTCAATAACAGTAGAAAACTGTATTCCTTATGGTATCTAATCTCTTTACCAAAACAAGTGTTTACTTTTCTCTTAGAATGAGATGTGTACGTCTACTTTCCGTGGAAGTTATTTCTGTCCATCTGTACCACTAAATGTCAGCTATTCTAAAATAGTCCACCTTAAAAATGGGTGAAATAAATTGTCCCATTTGAAAATAACTGAGAAAAGTTTAAGAATTTTGTCTTTTGATTAAACTGTACTTCTACCTCTTGATGCTTCGCCAAATAATCATGCTGTCAAAAGCAAACTGTGAAATGGTAAATAGCCATGATGAAACTAGTATTTTTCTGCAACTACAAGATCTATTTGAATACGTTGGAGTCATAGTAAAGGGAACAGAGATTTGTGTGTGTGTGAATATCAGTATGTGTCTAACTGGGGAAGAAGAAATGAAAATGGCACACGGTACAAATAAAAAATGTTTGGACACACCTAAAAAATGAATATCTCTTGAGAATGATGCAGCTACAGCTCTAAATTCCAACAAATCATAGTATAATATATGAGCATGATCTCTGCAAAGACCAACTCTGATAAACTGAGTTGATAAGTTTGTTAAAAACTTTCCATCTCCTCTGTGTCATGGTTTACAAAGTTATGTCATATAGACACAGGTAAAGCTACTGTATGGTGAACAATCTTGAACCAAAAGTGCTGAAATAACACACCAGCAACCTTTCTGATCAGGGATAAAGCAGGATGCACTCAGAGTGTGTCGGTATCTGTATGTGCTCACATAACATGTCTACAACAAAATAATGACATGCAAGGGAATGAGGATGCATAAGAGTTATATAAGTCAGGTTTTATGTCATTAACTTACACTTTAGATGAATTCATAAATTGAAATAATGTGAATCACACTGAAAGAAGCAAACTTATTGGATTTATTACATCAACATGGTGGTGATGCATGAAGTGACCTTGTTTTCTAAGTAACTGTTTTAATGTTGTGTAACGTTGAAGCTGACAGAGATTGCAGTGACTCACTCAGTGCAGTCTTGCACACCTTTAGTGACTCATCACTGCACCCAAAATATTAAACTTTTCAACCTCCCGCTGCGCCACACAGGAGAGGTTCGGTCATGGCAGATTAGTTCTGCTCTACATCGCTCGAGTTAAGATTCGCCTCTTCAGACAGACAAACCATATGAGAAAAGGTTGCTGGTTATGCTGGAAGTTTATTTGTGATAATAAGATGGATACATTTGTTTGCATACCAGATATTTTTATTATGAGATTTACAAAACTTCTATATTTTACTTACCATGGGAAGAGGAGAAGCTCTAAAAATACTTTGTTGAACTTGAAATGTTCATTTCTGAAACTTACACTTTAAACAGGTTTTTATTTTCAACTATTTCTAAAGTTCAAATACAGAAAAACCGTCAAGCGGCTTCTCTGACAATGAACTGGTCATACTGGTGCTTTGTTGGGGGGTCTCAGGGGGCACATCTCAAACACTGAGAGCTCATTTATCTCTGCCACCGACTGTCATTTATCAGCAAAGAGAAAGTGATATTCATCTGTGTCCTGCTGGGTGAGGACGTTTGCTTGGAAGTCCGAGGTGTTGTGGAGAAACACAGACTTAAAATAGAAGACATCTGGATTTTAATCATGTGTGAGAGGTTTACAGTTTCACTTTGTCAAGTTAGCATCAGGCACAAATGTTTAAGTTTGGATTAAAAAATGAGCTGAGTGTTAAAATAATACACTGTACGTAAACGTCATCCAGACCAGGTGTCGCCTTGTGATGAGTTTGTGTGAAAACACGTAAGAAGAGTGTCATTGTCACAAAAAAAATTCAAAGTTTATTACTTTTACTGTGATTTAAAGTTACCACTGTCTGCCCTGCTGTCACGTTACTGCCGATTACAGCTGGTTTATTCAGATAACTCACAAGTGTTTCATATAAAATGCAAAAGCATTTTAATATAGGCATCCTTGTAAAATGACCAAATTTGACACTTTTTAGTGTATTCGGAAGAACAAATAAGTAAATAAATGCCACTAATCAACACACAATCATGACCTGGCAAAGAGTCATGGTTCAGATTTAACCAAAGCTGCTTGATGACAAGTTGAGCAGCTGTCACTGGTGCTAATGTCTCCAGAGAATCCATCTTCTTATCACAACTATAAAGAGAAACTGAAGAGAAAAGTTCATACAGTATAATGTCTGATTCTTTGTGAAACATTTCGGAAAAAACACTTCTTTAATGTTTTGCTGGGGGGAAAACTGGTAAAAGATGTGTTATCGATGGAACAAGCTGGTCTAATTCTCCAAGAAGATGATTTTAATCCTGATGAACCTGATGCTTCCTGGAACTTTATTAGATGTTGTTTAGAGAAAGCTTAAACACATTCAGATTTTTATGTTCTGCAGTAATATCTTGCACCGATCCCTTAACCATTTCTGCTTCTTTCTTGCATTTACTTCCCTTCGTCTGTTTTGCTGTTTTGTAGCATTATTGCCCATGTTCTTTGTTGTTCTGACCCTAAAATGTTAAAAAAGAAAGAAGTTAAATTTTTTTTAACAGTCCTAAACTAGTAGTTGATTTAGACTTTTACAGTCACAGTTTGCTATTTTGATATAAATTATAAATTCTTTTCTATTGTTTTGAGCAACTTCATCCCTGCAGTCTGAAAATGCGGTCACAGATTCCTACAGCCGATGACTAAGTGTTTGGTTGTGTAAGCTACAACCCACAGAGGTATTATTCTTTATCTCAGTGGAGAAGCTCAGCCAGGCCTGTGCTGCAGACATCTCACACTCACTTGTTAAATAAGGAAACAAAATAGTCCTAAAAACTACGATCAAAACAACCTCTATCGCATCATTTTAAATGTAATATCAAATAAATAAAATTTAAGCAATGCTTGACCCACTTAAAACTTAAACGAAACTTAAAAGAAAGAAATACATAAAGGCACATTTAAAAAAACAAAATAAAACATAAAACTAAAGAAAACAACAAATAAATTCAATATATAATGGATAAATACAAGAACAAATAAGACACAACAGAGGCAGAGAAAGAGAGAAATTCTTCCACAGATTCAGTTTGAAGCTCTGAACTCTCCATCTTTTGCACAGCAGTAAGAACTCCGTCTGCAGAAAGAGGGACGAATCAGTTTGTGGTTTTATTTGCATCTTTGAGCTCACACTGGTCAAAGCTACTGTATGAAGACTCTTCTCTTTTCCTGATGGTGTAACCACAACAATATAATCATCACAAATCAGCTTACAAACAAAAAACAGCATCATAAAAGAGAAAAAGTTATATTTTGTTCCTTTCCCCTTACACATAATCTTAAGCAAAGGAGTCAAAACTACTTTGGTTTGTCAAGATAAAGAACCATCTGGGTGACTGAACCTGTGTCCCGTATAATCACCGGTCTGTGTCACCATCTGTTAGGATTTTTTGATATTTAATATAAAGCCACTGAAAATGATATCTGAATTGTCGGTATGTGGACAACTCTATGTATGAAGACATATTCTGACACCTCTTATTTAGCTACCTTTCCACACAGTAACAACAACCTTCATTTATCTTGACATGAGGCGACCTGTTCTCAGCTGTCAATAGCCCTCATAATGTCAGATGTCCGGCTCATCTGCTTCCTCTGTTGGCAAAGGTCGGGCATACAATCGGGATCCAACCCCGCACAGCGGATATTATACATTGCTATCCATTGCCACCGGGGCGGAACGTATTCCAATTGCTGAGTTGTTAAGTTATATATTAACTCTCACTGTTAGATTCCCCCCACCAATACCACCCGAAATAAGGTATGAGGAGAGCCGGAGGGTGGGCTGCGACCGTGGCATGCCTTGTAATTTATACATTGTCCACCTGCTGCTCTCAGATAGGAAAACTTCTGAGCGCACCAGACTGAGAAGGAGCGCAATTTTTGACTTCGGCCAAACTTTGCATATCGGCCCAGAAGGGGTAAAACAAATTAGAATAAGTCTAAAAGCAACTGGATCAATCTTACTACATCCAACTATAAAGTAGAACTATCACAAGTCAATAAGCTTCATCTGGTGCTATTTATTACCAGCATATGGTAAAAGCACTTGAAGAATGAAGAGCATAATCTTTCCTTTGTTGGATTTGGGAAAATCATATATAGGCTATGGGCTATATATGCAGTCAACTAGGCTAAGTAAATAAGGTGAGCACAGGTAAGGTAATTTTATTTTTTTGGAGAGAAAGAGTTTTGCATGATGGACTTAGATATTGGACAAGTTTGACATGACTCTTCAGTAAGAAAACAACAAACATGAGAGTTTAAAGTGATATTGTGCAACTTTTGACCCAATGATCAGCATAATATGAATAATATTTGAAGATTTCAAGGGTCAATATACAGCTTTTGATGCAAGTCTGCACTCCAAAGGAGCTACCCTCTTCAGAAACCAGACATTGTAAGTTTGCAGGAGTAGATCCATCTCTCAACGGATCATATGACCTACAGCGCTTTGGTTTATGCTCTCTCTCTCCACCTACTTTTTCCTCAAAAGTTTGTCAAATCTGAACAAAGTAAGACGGTAAAAACGGTGTCTGAGGAGGCCAGAAAGAGAAAGACGGCTTCATTTTGTAATATTTCAGCATAACCTGTGAAAAGTTACAGATTTAGCCTGTAGTGGCCAAAAGTTACACAGTATCCTTTTAAAAATGCTTGGGTATTTCAGGCATGAATAATGATCAAATATCTGGCTAGTGTTTTTTAAAAGTAATGGAAAGACCAGTCTTAAAAGTCACACACTACCTAAAAAAAACCAACAACTCGGTATTCAGAGTGGCATTCGCAGGGAGATCATCGGAGCGGCTCAGCAATCTGTAAAATCTGCGCAATTCAACGTTTCCAAACATTAAATCATACAAAAAAGTCAATATTTAATTTTTAGCTGTACATATCACTGAAAGACTCAGAAAATCTAGAGATCCTCAAATGAATTTTGTACATATTTCAGCAACATAACTGCGGTAAAAGAGACCGGGTGCTACACCGACCTGCCTGGAGTTTAGATCCACCAGCTAATGAAAACATTTGGCACATTATGAACAGGAATACAACATTAACGGAGGTCTCGAACTCTCCAGCATCTGAAATCCTATATTAAGCAAGAATGGGAAACATTTTATACTTGAAGTTCAGTCATTTGTCCCCCCAGTTCCTAAATTCTTACACAGTGTTGTTAAAATAAAAGACCACGTCCCCTCCCCGCACCGCAATCCTGGCATTACAATTAAACCCTGCATAACAGCTACCTAGTCACAGGTTGTCTTTACAGGACAGGCTGTCCAATGACCTGAAGGTTGGCGGTTACAATCCTGCTCCTAATCCTCCACTGTCATTGTGTCCTTGGGCAAGACACTTTACCTGCCTGGCCTCACGTGTTGGCATCACTGGTGCACTCAGCTGTAAGTTTTCTGCGTTCGATTTGTCTCAGAGGTCGGAGCGTGGAATTGGGAATGACGTAACATCCAAGTTCAGAGCGTTCAGGTTGACCAAGTCAGAAAACTTGTAAAACCGCCTTAAATCTCATTAGTTGGTCATAATTTCAGAGGCTGAACATGTAAGCAAACAACTTGTTAGCAGAGAGATCACATCAAACCCTTCTATTCAGCGTTTTAAACGTGTGCATTTTGTAAACTTAACAAGTTAGCATTAACATTTCTATTTCTGTCAAAGCCTGCTGTTTTTTTTATATCATACAATGTCAACTCACATACAGTACCCATTTCAAGCTCTGTAGTCCTCCAAAAATCCCTTTCTTGATAGAAACCCGACTTTAATTAATGTGTTGCATGCCTTGTTCTATGTAGACCAGCTATGTAGACTATCAGCAGAAAATGGCAACTGTGTAAACCACTATGCCTGAAGTTGACTTTGCCCTCAAGCGAGGTCAAATGGGATAGCGATAGTGTTTTAAACCAACTCTGCTCCCAAAGCAAACCGGCCTTGAACCACTCCACAGGGAAGCCTATAAAGTGTTATATTTACAAGGGCATGTGCATAAAACATTGATCGAGATACCAAACTCGGACAGATGACACCAAACTGGGTCACCACTATAACGTTCCATATTAGTCTTTGATACTTATTTTGTAATATACATTTGCAGTGATTTCATATTTGATCAGTTTCCATTGCCTTGAAAACTATTGCTTAAGTGTTTTTCACATCTCTTCTCCTAAAGTTGCAGAATTTGTTGTGGATGAAATTGTTAACCTTGTGGCCAACGTACACTTGTGGTGTCAAATACCATTCTTTTATCGCTCTCACCCCTGGGTCACAAATTCCCTTGACTTAAAGGCCGGCCAGCTAATAATAGGCAAAAAAATGAAAATAAATCCTTTATAAATGCCACCGCTACATGCACAAAACAAGTATTTCCTTATGGTGATATAAAGTGTGTATCGAAGCATCTGTCAGCAGCGTACCGCCATGCCACTGAACTGCCTGCAGTTTCTAAGCAGCACATCTTTACTGCATCACACACACTCTGAACCATCTGAAGAGTTGACAAATTTATGCTTGACATGGCATTAACCATTTAACACAGCTAAAGCCCACAGACCAGCTGACTCTTTCACCAGATGAATACATAAATATGTCCCCAGGTCTAAAACAGCTAAAAAACAATCATATTACTGGATCGTATTTCACACACAGATCATGTATCTAGTGATTATGAGTAATCATATGTGGGTAATTATCACCCTTCGCCTCCTCTCAGATTGCACCATCACTTACTGCAGAGCTGCAAGGCTGAGTCGAGCTTGTCTGTTATCAGACCTCAGCTGATGGGTGGAGGCCACTCACTCCTCATGCTGACATAGAAAATCCCTCTTGATTTACATAAGAAAGAAATCACTGTTGTTGGGCACAAACCTTCTTTGTCCGAAACTGTAACCGAAACTTTTCGGTAAATGAAAAAAAACTGTGTGGTTTTGTGGTAACTACCTCATTTAGCTGCTCATATCACCACAGAAAAAGAGTTTTGTTTAGCAGACACCTTGAACAAACTTTGAACTAGTGTCCGAGTTACAATACCTCTTTCGAGATTATCTGCAGCAAATCAAAAAGAAAAAGATCAAAGCGAATCTAAGAAAAATCCGTTTGTGGTTTTAAGACAGACCGTAAACAAACTTTGCTAAAGTTTAAACTTCCCATGATTGTTGAATGTTGGAGGTTTGGTGGATTTATCGGCTTGGGTTATCCATGCATAGTGGAAATACTGAATTGTATTGATTGTGAGGTGCAGAGCTTGAAGTGTTTCTTGGTATAGTTCAGATTGTAATAAAAACAAAAATATAATTATCATAATTATAATAATAATCATCATCATCCTTTGACCTATCCCAATTGGATGCCATATGCCATATTTCGGTGCCCTGGAAGCAGTTGCGAGGTAATGCTTTCAATTATCTATTTTTTATGCTATTATTTCAACATCATGAGTTGATTATTGTGCTATTTCATCTTCAAAACTAGTTTTAAATTGATGTTTATTTTTTACTTTAGCTCCAGAAATCTACCATTAATTGAAGGACTGGTTGGTGGCTAATTTATTTGGTATTTGTAGCATTTGGTCAGAGTCTTAAACATTAAGCTGATGCTTGCATGTGTTAATCTGAACTCTATCGAAGAAAACCATCTTTCTTTTATCAAAGTTTTTTTTTCTTTTAAATTCTATCCAGTGTGTAAAATCCAAGCACCTTTGCCAGATTATTTTCAGAAAGTTCTGCATATATATGACAAACAGGGTTTACACAAATTTTTCCTTTGGAATTCAACAGATAAATTAATAATAATTGATTTCTACAACATCATTTCTGACCGCTCTGCCCGTGTGTGTGTGAACATGACGTGTGTGTGACCGCCGGAGGTACAGTAAATATGATTTCCTGTATTCTCGCCACTATTCTTACCATGTGAAATAAAGGAAGATGCCTTTGGCGTGAGCACATTTGCTAGAATCGCCCCGTGGATTCAGCTGTCGGCGCTGGCCGCACAGTGAGCCTGTGCAGGACTTAAAACTGGGGGGGTGGGTTTATGTGTTATTTAGACGCCTGTACTCTCCTACTGTTAAACCTGTAGGGCAACATGCATTCAGTACATTCTCAACATTCAAGGCACAGGCAGTTCAGTTCATTGAACTGTAAATGATGTATGACCTTGTAATATCATAACTGTATATCTGGTATTCAGTATTGATCAGAGGGACTTTCACTTTAAAATTACTGACTTAATGTTATAGGACTTATTCCTATTTAAATAACAACTTGTTCCAGCTCCAAACTACTCAATAATCCTCTGTCATGTTTTAAAATTAACATCGAGTTCAAACAGATCAGTCGACGCACTTATTTTGATTTAGTCTATTAAAATCTAAAAAAATATTTCTGAATCGTTGCAGTTTTGTGTTTGCATAAGACGTGGTATCATATTGGAAACTTCATTCAGGGTAGATAAACAACTGGAAGAGTGATCCATGAAGCTCTTTTCTCAATTTTATTTCAAACACACACAGCTTTCTGACTGAGGTCTAGGCCTCCTACTCATGTTTGCTGTAGCAGAAGAAAATAGCACAACAGTGGCAACGCTGACACATTCTTAAAAGAGTATCTGACTCACCTATGACTCATGCCGTCAAATGTGGGGTTTAATGATTCAAGTGAATTCAAGTGCCCACATAGAATAAATGGATGAAAAAACATCCATTCATTGCACAGAATAAGTGGACATTTTCAAGGACAAACCTTTTTATCCTTTTTTGTTCTAAAGTCCACATGATTTTACAAATAAACAAAATATCAACAAAACTTTTCAAACTGGACAAAAAAATCCTTTAAAATCTTTTGTCATTGGGACTAAATACAACAAAGCTTTTTCCAACATCTTCCTTCCTTTGTCTACTCTAGGTGGTCTCGGAAGGAGAAGTCTTTGCCAGTTTACGTTTCTGCTTGTTACATTAACTATTCTTTGCACATTATTTGATCTTAGTCTACATCATCATCACAGCGGCTGTTTTAACAGGCATGAAAGCAGAGAAATGAAATGAATAGAAAAGCTCCCACTCACAGGGCTTGCTGAATTATGAAATGATGGAAACTAAATTAAGGCGTGTGAGACTATAACGTCATCCTTTTGCATAGCTAATGCACATATTGCTGTCCAGTTTAAACCAGATTAGGTCCTGGTATGATTGGCTGTGGAAAAGCAACAGAGTTCACCAAACCAAACAGCTCCAAATCATCCCGTTCCAAGCCAGGCTCTTTGGTGGCAACAGGACTTTAATGTTGCATCTTTCTCCCACAGTGTTTATCATAAAGAAATGCATTTCTGTTCAGATGTTTGTAAACTTCACAGCAGCAAAGAGGGAGGCTAATTTCAACACTTTTCCCATCCAGTATCAGGGAATAAGTGCAGGGAACTCCAGCGACACCCCCTTTATAACAAGTGCCTTCCACTAATCTAATGGCAACTTGTCAGGGCTGCGTCTGAACAAGCTCCCTGGGGCTTTTTCATAATAATTTGTAAAAACAATGTCAGTGTCAAACCGAGTCATATAGCTTTCAAAACCAGTCAGTAACAGGCGGTACCAGTGGCTCTTAACTTGGCAATCATCGGCTTTTTAAAAGGAATCAGAATAACTTGCAGCGTTGTCCAAACTTCCCTTCTTTTTTCCCCCCAACGTCTTGGTGCACCCATGTTTTTTTCACAGCTGCTGAGTTAAAGCAATTGAGCACATATGACTACTCACATGTGTCAAAAGCACAGGAATAGCACAGACATGAACATCTCAGGTTAAATCAACTTTTCCTTTTGTTGACTACAACTTTAATCTGATTGTAACCTAATGTAGCTGCTCAAAACACGTTTTAATTCAGGTCTAACAGCCAACAACCAACTTCATTAGTTCGTAGGAACATTTAAATTTAGATTGTGTCCACACCCAGACCTTTAAACTCTGCCAGCTCATATATTTAAGCATTAAGTACTGGAAAGTAAGTGATGAAGAGCTGATCCCAAAGGACTTGATTGTCCCCTGTAATCTGAGCTAAGGTCATGTCGCAGGGAATCAAGATTAATCGTGGCTGTAACTTCACCTCTATAAGAAAATGTTTAGAAACAGGATAGAAATATGCACATAGCCATTAATTACCTAAAAACATGTGCTTCTAATTTAAATGTGAGAAAATAAAACACTGCATAAGATAATGAAGCAATTGGCCAACCATCTCTATTAATAATCCTGCTAATCTTTGTTTTTGTGATCTAAGAGCAGAGGACAGAACCAGAATCACACCTAATACCGTTTCAGAGTACCTGATACTGTGTTACTAATGGGTTCAAGCGAGCAATATTATCTCACACACATAATATATTCTCATTAAATCAGTGCAGTAATGGCAGACATTTGTCTCCCAGTCTCAAACCTGAGGATCATAACGCCTGACTCACATAGTGGCTTCGTTTAGGACCCGGATCTAAACCCTGGAACTGTGAAAAATTCAGGATTAATTGGTGTATCTCTCTCAAGCCTCTCTGAGTTATGTGCAAATCTCATTGGTAAATATATACAGATGAAGCTATTTGACAACTCTCTTGTCTTGTTACTGTCATTCACTGTTGATACGGTGCATTGCGACGTCTAAGCCCACTAAATTCGGTCCTTTCCCATTCTTCCACATAGTTAGGCCTGCTAATCACAACACCTGCAAATATTCTTCCACTTGAACAAAACCATGCATGTTCTACGAGATGAGGGGAAACAAATGTCTGCAGCATCGGACGATATCATGTGGATAAAACTTAAGTCTGCCAACTTGCAAAATCTAATGAAAAATAAGTGAGCTTTAAATGAGATTGCACAACAAATGATCTAGAAGCTGCCGCAGCACGTCTATGTAATCATTTTAAGCACACTGTACAGCTTGCTTACTATTCTTCGCTAATGTGTAAATGAATATGCCTTTTGGTAGTTACAGTAATGACTCAGAGTGATGGGTGCAGAGATCAAAATCATCGCTGTATCTTCAAATCATATTAAAAAAACAGACCCTGCTGTTAGTGCCCGATGTCGAAGTTGGATGGAAACTTTCTTCTCAGTGATTTAGGCTATTGATGATGTGCTCCACATAAAATCTTTATGGTACTGTAATCATCCAGTTACAGAATACGATGCTCCCGGGTTTGACTGAAAGTGGACGCTAACCTGGCCATGGTACGCACAAGCCTGAGCCTGAGCCCCCTCCCCGGTGCAGTGCCATGCAACTGTCAGCCATTTACCATCAGGATTAGCCGCAGTTGTTGCTACGTGTCAACACAGCAATGAACACATGCTTAAGGTGGTTTGTGAGGAAACGGCGGTGAGACTACAGGAGGTGACACAATAAATATACAATTCCTCTACACACTTTCAGAATCAAAGTTTTTTTGGCATGTATACAGACAGAGCATAATTTATCAGAGCCGCTTGTGTTGAGCAGCTCTGAAGAAAAGGTAGAATCCAGGATTTTACCTACAATCACATTTTAAACGAAGGCAACAAACACACTGCTCACACAACCTCCCTTTTTGGTGCAACCACTTAATTTGGACAAGTTATCCAAGAATCAATGCTGAGTTCAAGATTACAAAAAGAAAAATATTAAGAAATAAGTAAGAAAAAAAAAAGAAAGTCAAATTCTTGTCACCAATTTATCTTGTTTTTAAAAAAAAAGAAAAGAAAAAGGAGAGGATTTCACACAGGTTTCACACTGCTGCAGGACCAAATTCATCCAAATTCGTTCAACAATCAGTCACCGCGACTTATTGCAGGAGAGCGTTCTGGTATAGCCATAATTCACGGGATTATCTCGTGTAAATAACTTTCAGGGAGATACGACTGCAACTCCCCGCTGACCTGTCGGGTTAAATGTTATGAGTTTATTAGTTACACTGGTAGCCATCAAGTGAATGAAGTGATCACATGACACCTGCTACAATAAATATTTTTCAGCATTCATATTATAGTACGAGCTTAACAAAACAGATTTTTTATGACTTTCTTTCTGAAAAGAATGAACTCTTCTTTAATGTTGAAGCACCAGCACAATGCTGCTACACAGGAAGTTATTCAGATGTGTTTTAGTTATGGTCATGCAGAGATTCATGGTGCCATTGTTGCAAATGAGCTGACGCATGAGATGGGAAAACAACTGCAAGACCCAGATGCGGGTTTAGATCTTTGTTTCGGGTATTTCTTTTGAACGTGTGTTTCTTTTTGCAACCAAATCTTCGTTCCCAGCATCTTTTCCCAGATCTTATGTTACTGCATGCATGCATACGATAAATGTCACTCAGTAAAACTTTTATCCAAAGGACATGAGACTGGATGTGATTGTTAACTGCTGTTGGATTCCTGTGGTGTGCACGCATTGCCTGAAACCCTGACAAGTCACACACACGCACACACACACACACACACACACACACACACACACACACACACACACACACACACACGGACCCACAACTTGCTGACAGATGAGGCCACAAAAGTTGTATAATTATTATTGTATTAAAAACTATATTTTTGAAACTGTTGGTATGCATTTTAAATACATTTAGATGTTTAATGTCCAACAAAGCAAAGGTTTCTTAACAAATTAGAAGGCCTGATAATGATTGAACTGGAAAGTTTGTCTTTGTCCTTTTGATCACAGATAAGTTAGTATATAAAACAAACTAGCAGTAAAACTAAACAAAAAAGTAAAGAAAATAAACCACATTCTGTGCTCAAAGCAGACAAGTTAATAATTAGTTTTTACTTTTATTACCTAATGCTGCAAAATTGAGATATCCAGTGAGACATATTTAAAGATAACTGCTTGTAATACATATTTTCTTTATAAGCCACATTATTGATACCCACTAGTCCAACTTTTCAGGTGTGTATGTTTTATTAAAATGACATCTGAACACTTAAACAAAACCTTAAGCTTGAAAAAAGGAAAAAACATTCTTTTGCAGACAGCCAGTATGTTCATTCAGTCATTGTCCCTGAATTTCCTTGAACATTCATGTGCAATCTCCAGACCTAGACAGACATTCAGATTAGCCTCCTCAATCATTTTAAAATCAAAGGTTTTTGCACTGTGAAAGGTTTATGACGACTGCAGGATGGGACTGAAAGGCTGCGAGGAACGAGGAGCTACCGCAAGACGCAAGAAGATCCAGGAGACAGCGGTGGCCAGGCCAAAGGTGTGATGCTAACCGAAGGTAATGATGATATCGAACAAACAGAGATGAGGTGATAAATTGTGCAGTTCACTCTCATATTGTGGATCTGATCATGTAAACTTAGAATATATTATATTTTGAATGTCATCTATGAATCGACAGGTCAGTGGATCGACCCCTGCCTTCTGTTTTATGCTGAAGTGTTCCAATCTAATGTGAGTGAATTCGATGGAAATTATCATAGCAGGTCTGCTGTAAAAGTTTTGGCCTGTTGAAAAGTTTTGGCCTGTTTTGAAAACATACTCTGAAGTAACCTGAGGAGCTTTCAACCAGCCCTAAAAAGAAAAGACTTAATGATTTAATCATTACTGCTTTAAAACCATTGAGATTTGGGTGTTAAGAAGTCAGCTTATGACCTGTGATGTCATGAGTGACGCCCTGGCTGCTTTGGCCCTGCAGCTCAAGAAAAATACTAAACCCAAAAGAACGTAAAGTGTGACCCTGAGGAAGCAGAAAGACAGAGGCCCAGTTTGACTTCGCTTTCCAGTAGAAATATCACATTTCACTGAAGACCTGTGGGTACTGCGCAGGTAAAATGCAGTCAGACAGCCAAGTTCTCTTTCCGTCACACGCTGAGTGATATACAGCCAGCAGGTGGGACAGAGCAGCGAGCTGAGCAAAGTGAAATGACGAAAACAGGGAAGGTATGAACGCTAATGAGAAAATGACGTGACAAACCATGTTTTAGTCAGCCCAAAGCATACAAAGACATCATCACCAAAGCAGAGGGAAAACAAGATGCTCGTAAGAAGATGATTCACCTGACCGGACGCTTCTGCTGTGTGTCTGACAGGGTTTTAATTCCTGCTTGACTGGGACCACACGAAGGAGTAACACCTCATGACCACTTGTAAAAACAAAGCTCTTCCTCTTCATCTTGACTTCACATACAAATTTCACCACAGCGTTGGCAGACAGCAGGACGCTGTTTGTTAGGAGAAGTCACCGAGGCAAAAGCTAAAACTTCACCACCAACCAGATGCATGCATAGAAGATCTTTATGCAACCGAACAGGCCTCACAAAGTTTTTTGTTTTTTTTGCTGGGGAATCTTTCATTTTTGGAACAAATTTCTACAATCAAAACTCATATTTTTCTACTTCAGGTTACTTTCTGACTGAGCAAAACACACATATTTAAATCCATTCAGCAGGACTCAGATTTAAGATTTGAAGATTTAAAGGTCTGCTTAGAGAACGAAAAAACAAAGAAACAAACCAAAAGATTTTTAATTGCATTTAAGAGCAAACACAGAAGAACCGTGAACCTGAAACATAGTGATAGTTCTGAGGTGGCAGGAAAATACAAACACAGACAGACATGGGCTTAAGAAGATAAAAAAGGTACTTACTGGAAAGAACAGATTTCCTGAAGTCACTTTTATTTTAAGATATAAAGCCCTTTGGAAGCTTCTCCAGCCACTTTCCAAAGGAGAGCTGTCACTTCTTTTGTTGGTTTAATATTAATTAAGCTAAAAATAGGCCAAATAATAAGTTTTATACCTCATCTCACTAATTTACTTGCACACCTTTTTATTATATATTATTACACGTGCGTGTTTATTTCATGTTTGGAATAATAAGAATCACAGTGACGGCATATCCTGATTATTTCCTAAATATTTACTTAAAAAATTCTTCAAATCAAGAAGAGTCCAAGGTTTAGAGGAAATCCTAGCCTGTAGATTGTAAATATCTGAATAAACATGTCTGTAATAATATATATAGTTTAGCATGGTCTAAATGAAATCCAACTTTACAAACAATAGTTAAAGCATGATCAATATCTAATCAGAGTGTTATGCTGTATATTTGCACAGTTACAGCATGTGAAACAGCAACATGTGCCTCCAAGAGAAAAAATTGTGATATTTTTTATTAAATTATATATCCAGATACCTTTCAATATGAATTTCTTGCAGATAAAAATGTGTTCTACTAAAGGAAAAACATGATAGTTAACACGCAAAGTAACAGGGTATTTTTAATTTGCTAATTATCTAAATGAAGCAGCAGATTGTAAATCTGTGTATACTACAAAAAAGCCACCACCTGCACATTCACATGGAATTTTAAAAAAGTAAATTAGCTGTGATTCACAAAATTTCCATCCAGTATCAGCAAATATAAAGAATACTGCACAATACAGGAGGAAAAGGCTGATCGCATGGTAATAAATCTGTCAGATAAACGGTAAAGTTTATCCAGTAAATGGTTGTTTAAAAAACCACGAGGGCTAAACATCTGTTGATGTGTTTTTTTAGACAAGGATTTTTACACTATTATTGTTTCGATTTCATCACGAAAGCACAGATACATGGAAACAGGGACAAACAAGGACCTTGATGTATCTGGAAGTTTTAACGGTTAGAGGCTAAAGCTGAATGATTTCACCAGATGAAGTCACTCTGCTTGACTTCTCCAGTTCCACACAGCTGGCAGAAATGCCCCAAATAATCTATAAATCATGTTCAGCATTTAGATTTTGTGATTTTATCAATAAGGTACAACTTAAAAAATATTTATTCTCTTTAAATATTACCTAGGATTTATTAAAACATTAAAACAAGTCAAGGTTTGGATGCACTTTCCCATTAAATCTAATAATGTCCAAACTTGTGACTTTTGAGTGTATAATGAGAAACTACAATGCTTTCCCTGCAAGTAAACCCCCTTTGGTTTAAAAAACACAAAAGCAACTCTGTAGTTTGGTTGTTTTTAGTTTAACCACATAAATTATCTGTAAATCTTTATGTGAGCAAGAGAGAATTATTATTATTTACATATTTGTGTTACTTAAAAACATTTTTTTAATAATTAATTCTTAGATTAAGAAACATTTTCATCTCACTGAATTCATCTCAGGGTTGAAGGAAATGAATAACTGAGCATTTTCAGTATTTAGTCAAAACAAGGCAAATTTGTGGAGAGATTTAAATACAAACAATTTATTTATATTTTACTTTCAAAAGGCTTTAGCCAAGTCCTTAATATTACACAGGCATATAAATCTATCCTAATTGTTCTTCAAACGTCTCTGCATGTCCTAAAATACAGATTTACATTAAAAATAAGAAAAAAAAAAATAGATAAAAGACATTTTGTTAATCAATTGAATGGAAGTTATAATGTTGTACTCTTTTTTTCCCAAGGAAAAAAGCCCCTGAAGAATAAAAAATACTTATGCTGTTTGTCTTTTCCCCTTTTTATTATTTTAGAAATATTTCTTACATCGGACCAGTGTGATATTGCATTTGATATTTTTCAATGGAAATATCAAGTATAACAAATAATATTTCACTATTTCACTGATTCAAGAACTCAAATTAAGACTAAAAAAGCAGGCTGATAAGAAATAGAGTTAATTTATGATTATTATCCCAGTTGTTTTTTGTTTTTTTAAACAGCCATTTGACCGCAAAGCATAAACTTCAACTTCTGCGTCCACAAAATTTCCTCTTACCTCTGCAGTGCTTCACTCATCTCGGGGGGGTATCCACCACTTTGTCCTTTTCCCAACATTTTCGCTTTGCCTTTTTTGACGCTCTCAATGCTACTTGTCCGATCCCAAGCTTGCTGCATAACTAAGCAGACTCCCTAGCACCACCTGCAGCCTCAGCACCTCCAACCGCCCCTCCAAAATAGCTACCACAATCCAAAGACAGCAAATCCTGATGGGGGCAACTTTCTCTTGCCAGCTCTGGGTTTTCTCTCCTCTGAATGAACAGACAGATGACAACAAAGACAGCAGGGGGAAAGAGAAGGCCACTGAGCCCTCCAGCGGGGTCTCTTCCTCTCACCCACTACTGGTCGACAGCTGCAAAGGCAGCTAAGCCCCCCGCCCCCCACCCCCCAGCCTCGTCTCTTCAACTTTCTTTTCCTACAAACTATTCTTCATCCACCTACGTGCACTTTCTTCACTTCCTATGTTCTCTCCAGAGTCAGGAGATGGGAAATGAGCGTAGTGCCTCTTCAAAGGAAAACTGAGGGTTGACTGAGTGAAGTGCAAGAGGGAATTACAGAGGAGGTGGGCTCACGGGACGGCAGAGGGGGGGCTGAGTTGAGAGGGACCAAATGGGAGTCCCTGCTCCACGCGGCACAACAACAGGGACAAGAAAGTCCCCCCAGCCACCGCTGATTATCACCCCTAGCAGTCGCACACACCCACAGACACACACACCCTTGCATAGTCCGGCCAATGAAGGGATGCGTCGGGGCTCTGGGAATGCTATCAGTCACTCGGTCTATGTCGGGATCAATTTAGCTGCTGAATCATTGGAGGGCTCTGGTTTCCAGCCCTGGAACATGGTGTCAGATTATTCACATTTTGTAATGGTCTGACGGTATGAGGTTTCACCTCTATGCGCCAGAAGATAGGTTTGATAATAAATCAGCGTTACTGGAAGACCATACTGAGTGAGCACACATGATCTGTCCTCAGCACACAACACGCCAGAGAAACGAAACACTGGCTGGCTTGTGTCGTTTTATTCAGATTTATTTTAGTGGTGAAGAAAATTATAATTTGTTCGTGGGATCAGGAAACTTTTACGTTCCCAATTTAGCTTTACCCAACACAGACACATACTTCCAGTTAATCTGGGTGTTCAGCTTATATGTACATTTTTTGTGACACATTTGAAAGGTTTCCTAGTTTTTAATTAAGATGAAGAAATGTATGTGTTCACACAGACCCACTGAAAAGGCTGCAGGATACACGCCAGGCCTGTAAGTGGCACTGTACTGCTACCACAGAAATAAGTTAAAAACAGAGAAGAAGAAATTTAGCATGACCAATGTAAACAAATGTATGAAGAAGATGGCGAAGAATCAAGCTACAAACTGTGGAACTCACTTTCACCCGAACTCCATAATAATTCCTCCCTCTCTTTGAATCTCATTATTTACCTTTGCTCGTTGATATGATGTGGCTGTTTCCTGAAGTACAATTTATTACTATTATTATTATTATTATTATTATCATCATCATTATAAAAAGAATACACCTCTGAAGACGTAAAACTTCTGTTTCAGTCAGACTTAAAAACAAATTAGCATAAACTCAGCCCTGTAATCCACCATTGCTGTAGCTGCTGGTGGGTTTAAGGGAGAGTAATTGGGGCATCAGCTATTAAAAAGATGTGTATGGGTTGTAAAATGCAAAAAAAAACGATGGCATTTTTTTTTTAGATTTATTAACTTTGGGACTCAGTTTTAGGAATTGGGTTTTTCTCCCAAGACATCGGTTCCATGCGGACAAAGTGTCCAAACTTTAGCGATTATATCTAAACTTGTCTGTGTGGACATAGCCTTAAAAAGAAGTAAATAAAAGCGAAAACGTGGAGATTTTTATGTAATGTGAAATAAATGATTAATTATTTTGATTTTAAGAAAATGCTGAAAAACAAGGAAGCAGTCTTAGCACAGCTGAAACCAGTCATTTATGCTGCATATAAAGTAAAGATATGGGAAAGTAAGACAAATAAAGGAACTACAGTCTGATCTGTTTTTCTTTGCATACAGATGAAAAAGTGTAGGTGTTGTGTATTTGTTGTGGTTTGGCCAGATTCTCATCCAGGGCTTTTCTGTACTGGGTTATCACCGACCTGCTAAAGTAAAAACTCTACTCTAAAAACTCTAAAACAGGACTACTACTACAATAAACTCTTTTCTGGTGAATATTGTTTATCAGAGAACAGTGCATCCTCCTCCTCCTCACACCATCATGTCACATGATGAATGAAATTACAAAAATGTACAAAAAAATGACAAAAAGCACCCAAAACATCGGGCGGACCTCGCTGACAACTCACTACAGCTACGCATTGCTTGCATGCAAGCGCATGAATATATTAATGTGACAACTCTACATAACAATCCCCCCCCACGCGCTTATTTTTGGCCCTGCGAGAAAGCAGATACCACTGGAGCATGAAGTGGTTGCTATAATGGTGCATGCTGGGATAACTCTGTTAAGCACAGCAGTCACATTTAAACTGTTTGTCCAGTGAATCTTTTAAAACCATCAAACATGAGTTGCCACCAATGTTATGAGAGGGTGATCCTTGGAAATATCGGGTGTTGCCTTCTGCTTCACCTCTTCCAAATGTGGCTTTACATAAATAAATGAAAATAAAAACAGGAAAAGCTTATAATCTTGGGCAGGAGACTGGAAGCTGTTGTGGGATTTATGTTTAAAATAAACGTTATGTTACGTTATAAACGTAATAAAATGATAAGCCATCAGATTCTGGACAAAAAAAAACGCTGCTATGCTGGAATGGAAAACCATTTCTGAAAGCTAACACCCGCACCGCTGCTGTTAATCCACGCTTAAAAAACGACCACAGTGACACCCAAGAAAACACTTCACGACCATGCATCCGAGTGATGGTGCGTGTGCTCCCGGCTCACTTCCTGATGGTAGTTGTAGTCAGCCAGGATATGAGTTCACTTATCTAGCTGCAGTAAAAAAGCGCAGCATTAAAACACATTTCCCACAATTCACTGCTGTGGCCTCATCATCTAAGATTAGCGCGGTGTGAACTGAGAAGACGGTGAAAGGCAGTTCATCATGTTCAGTGTGGCCAGCTGTGGCCGAAAAGCCGAGTGATGAGAAGTCAAATTTGATGAGCCTGAGTGGCAACAAGAGACCTTGCACAGAGCCGACCAGAGACAAAGTGTGCGAGTCCAAGTCACAACATCTCAGCACTCCAAGGTTTCACCACAGCTTAGTCTTAAGATCTTCTCTAAAGCTTCTCTCATGTCTGACGCTAACTGGACTATGAATAACTTAAACGCCTGTAGTTTAGAATAACAAAACCCATAAGATTCTGATGAGCTGAAGTGATGCACATTGCGCGGCTCCTTCTTTAGCTATCTTGGCACCGTCATGAGACTCGTGACTGCCGGAAAGCTCAAAAATGGGCGAAGAGGAGTCGCTGAGATGGGAGCTGTGAGCATGGGGAGGGATAATTGACACTCATCAAAATAAATCCAAGCTACGTAACATAGCTAACCCGGAGCTAAACGAAGCTAACAAGCCAACGGAGGTAAGCTGGTTGAGATGCAAAGCACTGTTAGCCGGCTAAAAACCACAGTTGTGCTACTCATGACTTCGTTTTCTTGGATATCTGGCACCTGTCAATCAAAATTACATGCCCCGAATTATGAGGAATTTTAGGATGAAATAACAAATGAGTTAGAATTGTCATGAAGGTAAACCTGACATTTTAACCTTAAAAATGTTTTTTTGAACCAGGCTGTAAACATGTTTAATTCTTCTGTAAAGTTGGCCTTTTTTAACATGGGAGTCAATGGGAAATTGCTCTGTTTTGCAGCCAGCTCCTAGTGGATGAGGGGGGAACTGCACTTTTTGGTACTTCCACATAGACTTCACGTTTCTAAGCCGGAGGTTGCGGCTTGGGAAAAAACTCTGTTTTATAGCTGTACAGCAAAGCGCTGCAGGTCACATGATCCTGTGGGAGACAGATCCGCTCCTGCAAAATCTGGTTTCTGAAGGGCGCCGAGTTGTCAAAAACCGTACTGACCCCAGAAATCATCCATTAAAACTCACATTAGGCCAATATTTAGGTGAAAAGTTTAATTTGGGGGGAAATTACATGTGCAGGGGCCAAGATTTCCACAATATCTCTTTTAATTGATTAGAAATGCCTTTAATTTCCCTTTCTGTTCTGTTTAAATTAGTCACACAGTGATGGCTGACACTGTAGAACATGTTATAGTAAATTATAATGTGTGGATTGACACACTCAGGAGGAGTTCCTGCAGTCAACAGTAAAAACACAGAGCTGACAGCAGTAGTAAAAAGAAATCCCCTGACCTGAAAAAGGATTGCAGACATGAAGCCGTATCCTTCACATGCTCAATAATTAGTCCCTCACACTGTTTGACCCCACATAAAGCTAATCAAAGGCTGGGATGCAGCTAAATCTCAGGCTGTGCCCTTCACCAGCATGAAAACGTGCATCCAATCATCACCGTCGGTGGAGATGTAATCACTTCTGCAACAAAACAAAGTGGGAAAAAAGAGTAAATTTAAAAACATGACCTGGACTGACTTAAGAACCGGACGTTTTAACGTGCGTCTGCACGAAGTGAAGCTTGCAGAATGTCTGTCCAGACTGATATGCGGACATTTGAAAGCTGTATCTCGTGATGGTGTGGAAATTTGTCCCGTTTTTTAATTAGAAACAGGAGAAAACGTGTCTCTTATGCTAATCTTCTAGAAAATAAAACAGTGTGACAGCACCACAGATCCCAGAGGAGGAATCCACACTATCAGCAAAATACTGAATACTGTGATATTTGTTTCATGCGATCGGCTGTCAGAAAATTCTTCCGGTGCAGCTGAGAATGACATTTGCAGCTGACTGTGCCACAAGGAGGAGACGCTTTCGGGAGACTTGTGAAGCCAGTCGGGACACCATTAATTAAAACCCCACCTTTGGTCTGGATGTGTGGAAACCGAGCTTACGATTTAATTCACTAACGCACGTGATGTGTATTTGCACATGGATTCACACTGAAGGTCAAAAGTGTCTGTGGTCATTGAAGGAGAAGAAAGTGTCGATTTCAGCTGGCTCCTTCTGTGTGCAACAGCCAGTGTCGATTACAAACACAAACAAACAGGGTGGATGTGTTGCAGTTGCATTTACACACACAGCCACCTTATAAAAAACCCACAAAAACAAAGTCGGAGAAATTCACAGTTGTCCTTGTGGCTAAAAGTTATGACCAATCATCATCTTTTGGCCGAGGACCCGGAGAGCATATGACCTCATAAAAGCGGCTTAAAAAGGCTATCATCCACGACAACAGCGGCCTGTAAATTCCACGTTTCACGACAGGGCAGCAGTTGCATTATTTTATTGTTGAACTAAATTTACACTGTGACACACACCCATGTCACAAAATCCAAAACCAGCACCGTCCAATCGTGTCGCCGGCTTTATGACGCAGAAGATGGTCCGTTTGGAGAGGTCAAAAGTAGAAGCGAGTTTTATGAACACTTAGAAGTTTTACAGTCCCGAACACCAGCCGGTGGGGACATGAATCACATCCAGCGCGGATGGATCACTTCTCAAACCTGAGACGCTTTAAACCACTGAAGATTAGAAGAGTTTGTTAACACGGTCACATTTTATAGACTTGAGCGGCCCGTTCATCAGAGAGCGACAACGTGACAAGTCCTGTAAAATCAAGCAGCTTCGCGGTTGGTAACGTAAACAAAAACTAACACGTAAAAGTCAACACGAATGAAACTGTCGTACTAACCTTGAGTTTCCATGATAATCCTGTGTTGGGCCAAGCGAGATGAAGACAGCTCTCTCAGTGAAAACGCCTGTATATGACAGGAGAAGTGTTTGGACATAAGTCTTCAGCAGAGGGAATATTATATTACCCAAACAGAATTACACGGGTAAAAGCTATTTGTGATTTCAAAAAAGTCATCAGATGGGTTCCTGATGATTCTTCAATATGTAAATGAATATCTCTTTAATTCATTGTTACACACATTTAAATAAGGGTGAGCTGTAGCAACATGTAGTGGTTGAGTTACACTAAAATTGTCTTATGGGCAAGAAAAATGTGCATTTGCATACATTTAATCTAACTGAAGGGGTTTTTCCATCTCTAATTATTCAGTACAATCCTAACCAATTATGGCTGCAAGTATCAAAACCAGGAAAAAAATCAGCATAGAAAAAGACTAATGTTTGCTAAATCTCTCATAGATAAGCTATAATCTCTCAGGGATCATGCCCTATAGATGGGGACAACCAGTATTTGTTAAATAAAGTGCATCATAGGAAAATTAAATCCTATTTTTAGTAACACATAATAAAGTTTCTATATTGTGGCAGCTGGTGGGTGATGAGATGCGCCCCAAATACTTCTGAAAACCTTTAGAAGGTTGACATCTGCCATTGCAGAAGGGCCTCCGACCAACTTAAAAGATTTAAATTGCATTGCAGAGGGAGGGTTTAGGGCAATACTGCAGACAGAAGGCTACACATATCCATGAGAAACATATCCATGAGAAACAGGCTGTCAGCGTTGCTCAAAGATCTGCAGTTAAACTTTGCGCCTCATTTAACCAATACACATTTATCCATTGAGCATCACCAGTGAGAGACTGCGGCTTATCACTGGAAGGTTTTACAACTAGTCTGGTATCACTGCTAGTTATGTTTTCTTTTTTTCCTGTGGTGATTTTCTGTTTATTCTGTTTTCATGGAGCAGAAATGGATAGTTTTGTCATAAAGGATACAAACCACTTCTGATTTTATTAATAATGATCTCTGTTATATTCTGGACATTGTGAAATAAAAAGCATAAATAGTGAAACCCTTGAATTCAGGTCATGAGACCAAAAATCATGTACAGGGAAGTTTTCATTTTTTTAAATTCTTAATTTTGCTTGACAAATTTTCCACAGTTTATGTTATTATGCTATTAAA
This sequence comes from Craterocephalus amniculus, assembly GCA_036024015.1. NCBI lineage: Eukaryota > Metazoa > Chordata > Actinopteri > Atheriniformes > Atherinidae > Craterocephalus > Craterocephalus amniculus. Next base: position 25,291 of record JAVQJG010032924.1, read on the forward strand.
ACTATTTTCTTTTTTGTTAAATTGTTTATTTCCACTTTCCTCTATAAATATAAGGACTTTTTTAAAAAAAACTAAAATCCTCAGGTTAAAGTTTTTTTCCTACTTTTATCTTGATAATTGAAAGGCTTAAAGATCTAGCCCCTCGAGTAAGCTACAAGCTAATGCTGTTTAGCCTGTTTTGGGTTGTGGCCTTGTAGAAATCATAAGGTCAATAGCTGGTTTACATTGGCTGGTTTATCTCAGCTAGTTTAAACTACCTGGTTTATCTTAGCTAGTTTAAATTATCTGGTTAACCTTACCTGTTAGGGACAACCTGTTACTTCAGGGTGACTCGGCTAAGAAACAGGGTTTAGCTGTATGTCGCAGCTGCTGTCTTGTAAGTTGATTAATTAGCGTTAGCATAAGAGTGATAACATTTGTCGTTTCAATAGACCCATGCGACTGACGTCACGGCACGTGACCCATGCGCCATGTTGGAGGACCAAGAAATGCGGCGATGTGGAAATTTAGGCCATGTACAACATGGATGTATTATATAAACATCCATGATGTACACACGTAGCCGGGTTTAAAAAAAAACGAATATCCCCCCCCCCCCCCTGCAGAAAAAAACTGCGTCCACACAGCCTCGTTTTTGGATAAAAACTCTATCCACACTTAACCCCATAAATGTGTTGTGAAGCACGTCCATTAGCTAAATAGTAAAGCGTGCGGCCAGCTTTCTTGGTAACTCTGACCGGTGATCG